>JAQQZT010000021.1:15033178-15054243 GCA_030068275.1 Clarias platycephalus
ATGGGTTGTCCCTTTGATGGACTCCTTCTTGATCCTGTCCATCCTGTGTCTTTTCTTCAGTGCTACTGTCTCTAAGCGTTATAGCATCGCTGGTCTCACCACTGTCCTAAACACCTTTCGCTTCATTCTCGCTGATAATTTTTTATCACACAACACACCTGACACTTTTCTTCACCCATTCCAACCTGCCTGTACCCGCCTCTTCACCCTCTTTCCATAAATATGGTCAGAAAAACATCCTTAGTTTTAAATAGTGAAATTAAATCACCGAAAAACAACAACAGTGGCCTGAATGCACTGAAAGACCAGGTTTATCCATTAATGATTTTTTTCTTCCCTGATGGCGTGGGCATCAAGATGACAGTGTTCATCGATTGGTAACAATGGGTGAGGGAGTTTAGGAGTGGTTTACGCTGCCTCTAACTTTCCTATCATCAATACAAGATCTCAGAGAGAAGTTACTGCAACTCTGTATGGAAGTAAATATTGTGACATTCAAGATTATAAAAAAAAAAATCCACGGCCATAATCAAAGAAAAAGGCGGTCCAGTGAAATATTAGATTGTGTGACTTACGTATTTTGGCCAGCCAGTGTACATTGTCAGATTGAAATACTGTAGTACATAAAATTGAGCAATGATCTAAGGTATTAAAACGTTGGGTTGCACCTATTCAATCTCAGTGTCTTGATGTCATAATGCTTCACTATTCTGAGCAGGTTTTCTCTAAAATTAAAGTTATATAAGTTAATAGTTATCAACTTAATAGAGAGGTCATAACTATAAGCAGTGAGCACAGACATTATTTATAGTTTCTGACTGAGCTGATGAACATCTACTTCTACTTCTTCTGTGCTCAGAAAACACAAGACGCTGTCTCTGATCAAAGATGGCCGTGTGATTGGTGGGATCTGCTTCCGGATGTTTCCTTCTCAGGGCTTCACAGAAATAGTGTTTTGTGCTGTAACGTCCAACGAGCAGGTCAAGGTGAGAAAAACTTGATGTAGTTTTGTATTTATATTCAATCATAACAGTTTCTGCATATCTGCACTTTCAAAGCACTGGGTTTAACGTATGACTCCGGTTTGTCTCAGGGTTACGGGACACACCTGATGAACCACCTAAAAGAGTATCACATCAAACATGAGATCCTCAACTTCCTCACGTATGCTGATGAATACGCCATCGGCTACTTCAAAAAGCAGGTGAGCGAGTCGGCTGTGGTGATTTGTTTCACAAACCATGCCTGATTTTATGACAAGCATGAGCACCAACACTCTTACACCCATTATACAAACATTGATACGGTTGTATTGGTGTTTACCCTTCGGCATTGCACTGGCGTTCTTCAGTGTCATTTCATGAGTTTAAGTGAGCGGTGTAAGCAGGGATTGGACAGAAGGATGGACAGAGTGCTGGTGTCTGTGCTGCTACTTCTGGTCGGTTAAAAAGCACACAGCATGTTCCATTCAGTTCGATCCTCCATAATTCCAGTGAAATAAAGTGACTCAGAAGTGAAAGTTTATATGTCATAAGGGATCAATTATATAACATGTTATAACACAGTGTAAGCCTGAAGGGCAAAACTGCATGTTTTTTTCAGAGACGTACTTTATTTAGTGAAACCCACACAATAACTGCGTGACCGTGCAACACTCCGAACCATTACTTTTGCTTGCTGTATCTATTCTGTCAAAAAGATCAGTATTTGGGCATGGGTCAACCTTGGGTGCCCATGATTTCATGATCATGTGACCAGTTTCCTGGGATATAATTGATACTTAATGTGTTAATGCTGTATATATACATTATACATACAGTATATATTTATTTTTTTAGTCTTTCCCTAGGAATAAATCCTGGTGCAATAATAGAAACAAACCTCCTCCAACAGGCCGACTTGAGAAATCCTAATGACCTGTTTAATGACACGTTCCTTTCTTTCCATTTTAGGGATTCTCCAAAGACATAAAGGTCCCCAAAGCCAAGTATGTGGGCTACATTAAAGACTATGAAGGAGCTACACTCATGGGCTGCGAACTCAACCCCAGCATACCATATACAGAGTTCTCTGTCATCATTAAGAAACAGAAAGAGGTGTGTGTGTGTGTATGAAGCACTGACCTGTTTTATTGCACTCCTTATATTTCAGTATGGTTGGCATTGTTGTTAGACTGCTGGCTTCATTCAGTTCAGTAACTGTGCAGATCCTATTCATTTCCAAGATGATGATTGTACAGCTTTCTTCTTTGTATTATTTAAAGAATCTAAATCTAGAATTTCTAGGAAAAGTTTGAACTTGAGGCTTCACCATTGAACAGGTAATAACAGGTGAAGTTCCATCCAACAGACTTAAAATAAATAAAACTATCTGAAATGACCCTGTTAATCACAAGGTCCTATTTATATAGTTATGTTTTTTTCTTTTTAAGAAAGGAAATTATTACTGTGATGGCTTGTGTAGCAAACAATATTATTATTATTATTAGTAGTAGTAGTAATAGTAGTAGTTAACATTTCTTGTGCCACTCTTGAGCCCTTTTGATGTATCATCCCTTCGGATCATATGTAGAGCTGATATACAAGGATTAGCTATGGATCTGCATTTTTTTGGTTTATTTCAACCACAGAGTTTTTCACAAATGCTGACTGAAAGATTATGTAGCACTTAGGGTTAGGGTTAGGGTTAGGCTAACCCTAACCCATGCTCTCTACATTTACTTCAGCCACACCATTCAGATTACATATCTGGCTATTTATCAGTTGTCAGTCATATTACTGTAGTATACAGTACAGTGGTTAGCATTGCTGCCTTCTGAACAGGTGATCGGGGTTTGACTCCCATCCAATGCAGAAGAGGAAATACAGGAAATACAGCATCCTTTGCTGCAGTTAAGCAGACACACTTTGCCCTTATTTTTTGGAAAGCGCATGTTTATTCCTATTATCCAATATCACCTACTCGAGTATGGGTTCCCTTTGAGTTTGGTTTCTCTCAAGGTTTTTTTTCCTCAGGCAGGTTGTCCACACATTATAACTTTATTAAAATTTTATATTCAGAATATTTTTTTTTTCTGTAAAGCTGCTTTGTGAGTGTGTTCATTGTTAAAAGCGCAATACAGATCAAATTGAGCTGATGTTGGCCCCTTGAACAGGGTTATCATATTTCACATATTCGCATGTATTGCAGGTACACTGTATAATGCAAATCATAAATGTGCACCAGTCCAAACTGTTTCTTCGGGAAAGAATGTGACATAGAAGGTACAGGTAGTCCCCAGCTTACGAACGGGTTTCGTTCTGGGAGCACGTTCGTTAGTCGGACTTGTTCGTAAATCTGACAAAGTGAGTCTTAAACGCCTTTGACATGAATATACAATGAAAAGCATACCAATCCACTTGACTAAATCTCTGTCCCCTTTCTCCACACAAAAACCATAACCGCGCCTAAGGAGTAGTTAATCTTACAAAAATCACATTCTCAACTCGAATGTTTGTAAGTTGGAGATTTCTTGTAAATTGCATTTTTTCAGTTGTAGTTGGCTGTCTTAAGACTGCTTCACCTGTTAGTATTTTTATTCGTTGACGATATATTATGTGTCCATCTGTTTGCTGGAATAAAACACACTGCAGTGCTGCTTCTGCCCTTACATGCCCTGCTTTTGTTCCTCTCTTTTTACCCTAACAGATCATTAAAAAGCTGATCGAGAGGAAGCAGGCGCAGATACGCAAGGTGTATCCTGGTCTATCTTGTTTTAAGGAGGGTGTTCGCCAGATTCCCATCGAGAGCATTCCAGGAATACGTATGTCATACCTCTGTTACGGGGTGTAAATCTAGTGTTTGCACTTCATGTTCTGGTTTGTTTAAGTTTTTATTTCTTCGTAGGCGAAACGGGCTGGAAACCTTTGGGGAAAAGGTAAGAGTGAAAAAAGTTTCTTCAAAAGACACCTTAATAAAAACCTTAAAATCTGTTCAAATGCAAAAAATGTTCAAATGCAAAAAAAAAAAATCACTGGTGAAGATGGACAGAATCAATAGGAAATGTCCCTAATATAATGAATACATGTTTTTAAAATTACATATAAAAATAATTTAAAAGTAATTAAAAAATATTTTATCATTTATAGGTAGAAAAATAAAGTACAAGAATTTTAAGATCAGCAGCAGACATCTTTGGGAAGATGTCACTATAATCACTAATCTTCAAAAAAGCCTATTGTAAAAAAAAAAAAAAAAAAAAAAAACTTTCAGAAGACTTCGAGTACTGTACGGTAATGAGACTCTTAGCCGCAGTTAAACATTTAAGTGGTGCAAACGTTTTTTAAAGAAGGCCGTACTCGTCACCAATTTGCGGAAGAGAAGCAACTGTACAATCATTCGCCAACACCACTTGCACATTACAGGAACTCAGCCGGGAGTTGTTGCCACATCCCCCGTACAGACCTGACCTCCCTCCAAGCCATTTCCACATGTTTGGGCCATTAAAGGAACAAGTTTCAGAAATGAAGCAAGGCGTCGACGTACTGAGAATATTTTCTACCTTGATGGTGTCCAAGCACTAGTGAAACATGAGGATAAATGCATTGGTGTTGCAGGAGATTATATAGAGAAATAAAGGGAGGTTTTATTCACAGAACTGTGTTCACCCCTTGCAGTTTTTAAACTCTACAAAACCTTTGTTCATATGTGTGGCAAAAATTATCTCAGGAGGCATGGTGACATCTGGTGGTTTTCAGAAAAGAGCACCTTCAGTACTCCCTGAATAGTTTACATCACTTACATGTTCAACACCCGTTACTTTTTGTGCACTTCATTTGATTGTGTATTAAATTGTAAATGGGTTTAATATATGTTTTGGCCATAAAGGAAAGCAAAATTCCTAGTCAAAGTCAGACCAAAACCTAAGCCATGAAGTCCAAAGAGCTCTGTAGACCTTCATGAACTGTGTCAGATATGTGGCCACATTTTATCTCCACATCCGCAAGTTATTGCAAGTTTATGTGAAATTTGACGCATCTGTTTGTTGGTGTTTTTTGTTTCAGCAAAGAAGTAAAAGATCCAGATCAGCTGTGTAGCACCTTAAAAACCATTCTACAACAAGTCAAGGTGACACACACACACACATACCTGGCATGTTAACCATTTCCTAGTAATCTGTGCCAGTTTTATTCATTGTGTGTGTGTGTGTGTGTGTGTGTGTGTACTTCTTTCCTTCAGTCCCACCAGAACGCATGGCCCTTTATGGAACCTGTGAAGAAGAATGACGCACCTGGGTATTACCAAGTCATTCGCTTTCCAATGGGTAGGGATGGTTTCAACAACACACTGTTCATTATTAGTGATAAAAAACGTTTTTACACATTGCACTCCCTCACTCGCTCTGGCTTTGATTACGTTTAAGCAACAGTTTTGAGCTAGGTTAATTGGGCTTGTGCCTTCAAACACAAATAGCCTCAAGCACAACATGGCATATAAACTTAATGGGTTTCCATCATGACCCTTTTCTTTACTGTTGCGCAGACTTGAAGACAATGAGTGAGCGCCTGAAGAGCCGCTACTACACCACGAGGAAGCTGTTCATGGCAGACATGCAGCGAATCTTCACTAACTGTCGAGAGTACAACCCTCCTGAGAGCGAGTACTACAAGTGCGCTAACCTCCTGGAGAAGTACTTCTACATTAAAATTAAAGAGGCTGGCCTTATCGACAAGTAGAACAGACCGAAGGACTCGTCCTCAATTAATTTTTTTAAAATCCCTTTTTGCACTTTTTTTTTCTGTCCAATGGCACTCGTGAGACTTTGTTGGCATAAACTTTTTGCAACAGGAACTGTTTTACAGATCGAAAACCTCTTTCCATAAAATTGTTTGTAGCACAAAAACTATACCCGAGTAGAGCTTCAAAGCTCTCTGGTAGTGTAGTTGATTCTAGAGAGAGATGTGTGTACGTGCGAGTGTAATCTGCGCAAGGACGTCTCCTGCATCTTCAACGTTACCCCTGCCAAAAACATAACATTTTACATGTTTTGACTGAGAAGCTGTGTATGTAAATCAACTTTAAATAATAGTTGTATATTTTCTATGGTAGCGAGTTTGGTCTCTTGTAGATGAACATACTTTATACGTCATGAAAGTGACAACACTCAGAAAAGCCACATTCTTCTGCTACAATTTCTATGTAAAAAACTTCTGCACTTATTTAAGAAAAATTGTGATAAAAACTAGCATTTTTAAAACAAAGGTAAGAAAACGTGCTGAGGGGTTGTTGGCTTTGAAAAGTCTTACTTTGTTTGGTCTTAACTTCTATATATAAGTGATGGGTTGGGGGGGCGGACACACAACCCTGTAGTTAAAGGCAACAACAAAAGAAAATGTGCAATAACTCGTAGATTTGTTTTGTAAAATATTTGTACTTTTAAATATTTAGGAAGAGACTTTGTACTATGTCATTTTATAGGATTATTAAAAATGTAGATCTAACAAATCTCTGGGAAACATTTGACCTTGAACTTGTGACCTTCTAGTCATTAGTGTAGAGCATACAGGTAAAGTCACCTGTGAGTAACGCAGTCGACTCCCCCATTTACCCCAGGTTGATAAAAATTGAAAACTTGCAGTGAACTTTAAAAAAGCACTTGGTTCTAACAGAAAATGTGAACAGTGGCAAAGTGGACAAAGTAATAACAGCACATGACCTCTTTAACTGCTTACCAAGAGTGAAACAGTGAAATCTTAAAAAAATATTAATAATAAATAAAGGATTTGACTGTTTGTGGTTATTTAATCTCATCTATATTTAATCTGGATTTGATAATCTTGAAAGGTTTGCATTTGGATCAGGTTGATCCTATAAAAAATTGTTTTGAACATCCAGCACAAAATAAGCTGGGTTACCTGATCCTGAATAGCAAAGCATGGGATTCTCAAATCTAGCTTAAACTTTTTAAATGACTTGGCCCATGTGATGAGAACTGGAACCAGAAGTAGGGCAATGGGTACCCCTTGTGCCTCAAGTAATTGAGTCTGTCCAAATTTCGAAACAATTGTTTTCAGACCAAAGCACCGAGCCATAGACAGAAAAAAAAGGTTACATGGCGGCACCAACTCTTTGCTCGGCTAGAATAAAAAACCACTTATTGGATAGGATTATCATGACCAACTAAAGGTTTTGACTGCCATCTTTATTAAAAGATGGTATAATCCCAAAGTAGGCAAAGCCAGAAGAACTGCAAAACCATTGTTGTTGTGCTGAACAGTATGAACCAGGCAGGTCTGGGGTCAGGAACATTAGCAACTCAAAGAGTGTAACAAGAGAGAAGGGCGGAGGGAGAACACCAACAAGGAGCCTATTCCATAACCAGGGCTTTGTAAGAGAAATTATCCCTCATTATATGGTCATTATAAGACTATATAATGTTACATAAATATCCAGCAACCTTTGATGGAAGCAAGTGTGGCAGTTTACTAAGGTTCCAAATTTCTAGCAAGGACTCTGTCTGCTGCATTCTGGACTAACCTAGTGGAACATTCAGACAGTGTTAGGTTTAAATGAAGAAGAAGTGTGTCCAAGCTAAGTTTTAAGCTAAGAGAAGAAGAGTTTTAGCTTGTTGTGTCCTCTGCACCTTGATACACTTACCGGTCCGGGCCCGATCGAGCGGAACAGACAAACACACACGCAGGCATGATGTCTGAAGATCTCTGTTTATTCTCAGCAAAGAGAGCACATTTAAACGGTGCTACGTGCCGAACATCAAAAGAACCAGTCATTAACATGTCAGTTAAAGAGGGCCTCGGAGACAGACAGGAGAGAGAAAATACATTTGCATTCTCCTGATTAAACAAAAGGGTCATAGCAGACAAGTAAACCTTAGACAGTAAGGCATTACAATAATTCTGCATCATGTATTCACATTATATTTCTTATCTTTAGCAATATTTATGATGAAATGATGAAAGAATGCTCTCCAAATAATAATATCTACAGTAGCTTCAAATGAAAGACTGGAATAAACAATCACACCAAGGTTTTCCTTTTACAACCTTTTACTGCTGCACATGATCGAACAGAAACATTATCAGCCAAGACCAGCAATCTAAGCCACCATGGGCACAGACTCATCCAAACTGGATATCTGAAGCCTGGAAAAAAAATATTGGATTGCCTTGCTTCAAAATGCATGGTAATGAACCGCTCGTACATAAGCTAATCAAACTAAATTAGTGATATTTCAAACAGCAACTAAAATCAAAAATACTCCTAAATTCTTACTGAATACTGTAGTGAATTAACCAGGAATAAGACCACCACAAAATTCTGCACAATAGTAACATGTAGTAGTTATATTTTTATGAGGAAAATGTGAACATAAGGTACACAATTCAGTTTATTAAAGCCAGAAAAGCACAAAGCATACTTTATCAGTGACAATATAACTTTATTAGGTCAGCATTTAGTAGGCAGCATGGTGGCATAGTGGTTAGCACTATGGCCTCACACCTCTAGGGACAAGGGTTTGAGTCCCACCTTCATGTTTCTGTGCATCGAGTTTGCATGTTGCAGAGTAGGCTAATTGGTGTTTCAACTTGCCCATAGCGTGTGTGCCTTTCAGGGTGTCCCCTGAGTTGCAGGTTTGGACAAAAGTATTTGTCCAAACCTGCAATTATAATGGGCATCACGGTGGCTTAGTGGTTAGCACTGTTGCCTTGCACTTCCAGGGTCCAGGTTGATTCTCGTCCCTGTGTGCATAGAGTTTGCATGTTCTCCCCGTGCTTGGTGGGTTTCCTCTGGGTACTCTGGTTTCCTCCAAAAGACCTGCAGATTAGGCTAATTGGGTTTCCCAAATTGCCTGTAGTGTGTGAATGAGTGTGTGCAGTATGTGTATATTCCCTGTGATGGATTGGCACCCTGTAATTCCACTCACTTACTCATCGTCTATACTGCTTCATCCTGAGTTCAGTACACACCCTGGACAATGTATCCAAATACATATATTTCAATGTAGACTTGGTCCTACACACAATTTTGGAGTGTTTGCATTGATTTTAAAATATTACCATTATTCTAAAATGTACCAAATTGTATAGAGAAAAATGTTGGACCTTTACGATCCACCACATCTCCTCCGATAAAAAGATGCAGGCTATTTGTAGGTAGCACAAATTGTACAGCAAGACACAACACTTCCTTTCAAAGCCCCATGCTTATGAAACAGATTTCTAACTAAGGTTTTGGACTTCTCTATGTTCAAGTTGATCCTTTTGTATATACTCAAGCTTTTTGTGAATATTTTTTTTTTTTGGTAAAAGAGAAGTCCTGGGGACTCACCGACAAAGTGTTATGGTGAAGTGATATGCTTGTCAAAGTCTTATGACTTTGCTCAGGTTTGTTGAGAGTGAAATTACTGATTGCTTCTCGTCCCAGGGAGGCCTCATGTATTTGTTTCATTCTGGTGCTCCATTTTAATTATGCTCTCATAGCTAGTCTTACCAGAGCACTTTGCAAAATATAAACTCTGTTTCATCACTACCATACCTAATATTCAGGTCTTGCATTCCAGCCCACCCATCCTGAGACAAGTGATTCTGCTATCCAGACCTGCTCCTTCCATTGGCATGGACCCATTTCTCCTTGGAGCCTCCTTGCCTTTAAAATCACTTCCTGCTGCTGATTGCCCATGTGGACAGCCTACAGATCGCCATGAGATTGCTGTGGATGGTACCAAACAAACAAACGGCTGAAATGTGACTGGATGGGCTTTTCTTACATAGCCTTAGGACTGAAGGTGTTTATATTAAAAAAAAAAAAAAAAAAAAACTTTGCTTAAGTTTCAATCAATGAAAAGTTGATCAATTCAGTTTTATACAAGATTTAAAATGAACACAGTAATGATGCTTATGCTCAAGTTGCTTTTAACACACTTCATTATCCATTTAAAAACTGTATAGAGATTTCCTAACACAGCCAACTAATCACTAGTTGCATCACTGGGTGATGAGATTCAATTTAAGAAATCAGTTTGCCTAAAAATGCCTAAAATGTGGACCATTTCATCATGAGAATTTTCTATCAAATGGCATCAACTACAGGGATATCAAAGAAATCAATCACAAAGTCTTACGAAGATACATTTATTCTTAACATGTGGAACATATAGTATAAAGATTTCATACTGAATAAATTATATTCATTAAGCCAAAAAACATCAAGGTTTTTAGCTACATTGAAATACAAATGTGCAGAATCCATAGCACTTTGGGGTAAGGAATGATTTCTTTAGAAATTGCCTAGATTTGGTTGAACGTCAAGCTCACTTAGAGCCACAGACCATAGATGCATCGTATTTCTCCACACGTGAACTAACGTGTTCAGGATGACCATCAATAGAGAAAAATCCATGTTCAAGATGTATGTGAAGGAAGGGAATTAAATAAACACATGGCAATGCGCAGTAAAGAGATCTTGAGTGTAACCTTTAATTAATCAAAGATTAAAAATTGTGAAGAGCGCAATAAGGTGTGAGAGAGAGAGACAGAGAGAGAGAGAGAGCAAAGCGTATTGTACATCATTATTTACATTGCAGCCTGGACTGCATCTGAAGCTCAAGACCAGTCCTAAGAGGTGATTTCTTTGAGGGTCAAGTCATACAATCAAGGGATAAAGAGGTCGGGGTGTTGTACACGATACTTTGGGGGGGAATGTCTTTATCCCCGCTCTCTAAATAAGAACGAAATCATTTTAAAAACTACAGTTTTTGCTGCCAAGTCAGCATTATCTCAGTGTGAAACAGTATTATTAATATTACAGTATGTTTACAGCTCATCACTTTAAGGTGTACAGTACAAAAAAAAAAAGTCATACAATCCACTGTACAGGCCTTCCATTTACAGATGTCTGTTCACAGCCAATGACCTGGTCCCTGGGCTCAGTGTATACATCATCCATGTTGCAATTAAAGCACAAATAAGAGTCTGAAAGTGTATAGCTTCCAAACGAAGGTGTCTGCCAACCCAGTAAACCAAAAGGACCACTGAGCACCTTTATTCCCCAAATTCACTGTAAATGTGACAGCAACTTTGGTTAGTTTTCTTTCTTTATTATTTTTTTAAACTATGTTTCATTTAATAAAAAAAAAAAAAAAAGCCTTTCAAAATCTCCCAAGGTCATAAGTAATGTATCCACATTAGTTTCTCTTCATTTTATTTCTGTGTAAAATCCACTTTGTGAAATCCTTCCTTTAGAAAGAAGCAGAAGTAGAAATAGCCATCAGTGGAATTTGAGGTGATTTTTGCATAAATTAAAAAAGGACAGTCAGTTTTTGCAAAGCGCTCAGCCCCACAGCTGTCATGACTGGCCGATCAGAAACAGTACATCACAGATGACGTGGGACACTCCTGAGTTCAGAAGGGGGGATACAGAGACATCCAGTAGTCGTGACTCGTACAACATAAACTCGGAGCGGTTCTCTTCTACTTTGGCGAGGGCATGCAGGGCACGGGCTGCCCGCTGCATCATGTCCACACTAGTGGGTTCAAAGTGGGGTCCCTGCATATGTAACAGTGAAGCCTGGCTTTGTTGGAATTGTGTGGCTGCTAGACTGTCCTCCAGAAACCCCAGGAGATTCCCTATACTGCTTTTCTGCACGGCGATGGCACGAGCTGCCTGGCTGTCACCCTGGGCCAGGTTGGCTAACAGCACCACTGCCATCTCTCGGCATACGGGTATCTTACGGTCACCAATTAAGCGTACCAGTGAACTGTAGAATTTCTCCAGGCGACTGAAGGGTGGCGTTGCCAGAATGAGGTCAACATTATTGTCCTGGATGCTGAGCTTGCTAAGGGTCTCAAGAACCATTCTCTGAGGGGAAACCGATCCATTAAGGCCCAGTGTAGGGAAGGGATCAATGGCTTCTGCTGAGGGGCAGACAGCCCAGTGGAGAAGACCATCCAACAGTGGCAGGCAGATACTCTCAGGGTACATGGACAGGTCCAGCTGGCCCGAGATGTTAGCTAACGTGACCAGACAGTTTTCTCGCAGAACCTCCAGACAGTCCCACCACCATTCATCTTGCTCACAGCTGACTCCTTCATCCTCCTCTTCCTCTTTCTCATAAGTGACCGGAGCCTCTTTGCGCTCGGGATGCCGGTGGTGCAGGAGCACCACACGGCCCAGTAAAAGCAGCAGGCCTGGGTGTTTGGACATTTCGCTGTCGTTGCCAGGGATGAAGGAGAGACTGCGGACAATGTTGGAGACACATATGCAGCGGCGAGCTAGTGCATCCTGCCAATCTGACAACGTGCACATTGGGGACTCATCCTTGCTATGTGGCTCATCCTCAAGGATCTTAATGTTGCTGTTCTGTGATTGGTCAATTCCAAACAGGAACTTATCTTTGTTGGTCTCCTCCTTTTTCTCCCGGACATTCCTCACAGATTCTTCAGCCACTGATGCCAACCAGCCAGACTGTACATCTCCTGCAGTGTCCATAGTGGTAGTAGATGCACTGACAGTATCGAAGCTGTTCACTCTCTCCAATGCTTGGCCTGAGGAAGGCTGAGACTCTGACTGTTGCTTATTTTGCTGTTCTGGTTTGCTTCTTTTATTTTTGTTTCGCTTTTCAGTAACCAGGTCTACTGTATTTACAGGCACTGGTTTATGAGGTTTAAGCAGCTCCATCTTGCTCTCGAAGCGAGTTTGGATATGTTCCGTGGTGTCGCCTCCACCAACACTCCAGTGAATCAGTCCACTGTCAAAAGTCTGTCGTCGGCCCAATTTGCCGGTCCGACCAATGACAAATGGGTCTTTCTTCCACACTACCTTAATGGGAAGCTTGTCAAATTTGCTTGCCTGTTTAAGCTTATCTTGTATTGCACTACTGTCCTGTAAGGAAGTAGTTATCTCACGGGCTTTAGATGAAGCAATTTCCACTTCCTTCCCTTCTTCAGACTTTTCACTGGATTTTTGGTCATGAATATGATCATCCTTCTCATGCTTGATTTGGATCTGTGGCATGTGTTGGCAATTTTTCTCCTCTTTGTCCTCTTCCTCATCCATCTGCCATCCATCTGGGATTTCATCATCAGACATATCAGTGTCTGGAGCATCTGGGTCAATCAGTGTTCGCTGCCCAGGATCTCCGACCTCATATTCTTTTAAGATGCCAAAGATTTCAATGATGCATTTACGAAAGTACTCCACAATCAGTTCAAGGAAGCCAGGAAGCTGCAAGAAAATAAAGCATGATCAGGCTAAAAATCAAACACTCTTTTTCTGGTTTTCATCTTGTGGCAATTTTATCCATATTCGTATGTTCAGTTTATCAGAAGTGCTTCAGATATCTCACCTGACACAGACTGAAGGTGGAAATGCTATTATCATCATAAAGAAGTATACTGATGGTGTCCAAGGCCCAAGTACTCTCTGCCAGCAATCCTGATTTGAGGGACATCATGACTCTCCACGCTTCTGGTGTTCCTATATTATATAGGAACAAAAAATTATAATAATAATAAAATGAAAACATGCACAAAACAAAGATCAAGCAGCTGATCTACACATTTTATTCCTTAGTAAAATGTTCAAATATATACACAGCTTCTTACCAATATCTTTCGTCGTAAGTCGGCGACGTGGTTTGAGGATGGGCTGGGTTGCCTCCACGGACCCTGGAGGAAAGGCTACATCTCTCCTTATCATTTGAGGCTGTACTGGTGGTGGGGCTATGTTTGATGCTGGGACTACAGGTCCAGGTTTCTTTATCCCAGTTTGCATATAAGGGGACTTGCTGGGTGACGTACTGTTCTCCATGCTTCTTGGCATGGGTGCTGGACTTGATACTTGTGGAATGTGATTTTGAGAAGCCTGAAAATTGGACTGTAGTGGTCTAGACATGGGTGGGCCAGAACTACCAGGTCCATAAGGAGGCTGTCTCTGGTTTACATGACCCTGCCATGAACCTTCATGATTCATTCGCTGGTCTGAAGGTAACATGTCTTCAGAACGATTCATGGCATGGTACCCTGGACCTTGTGTGGGAACTCCAGGAGGACCCTGACGATTGGGATAGTTGGGATAGGTCATGTCATTTCTTCCTTGCCACATGGGACCTTGGGGCCCATCAGGGACAGACGGCAAGGGACTGCCCATCATCTGCGGTGGCATAGAGGACTGAGAGTTAGAGCCTCCAGCGTTAGGTCCCCTGTCCCGTCCAAAACCAAAAGGGAACTGACTTTGTGGACCAGGTGGACGTCGATCTGTGCCAGGGTAGGCATTATACTGGTTGTACATGTCTTGTTGGGGTTGGGTTTGGGGTCCACTTGAGGCTTGAGGGGCCTGTTGCTGCTGGCCACTGAATGAATACATTTCCCCATCATGGCGCTTTGCCGGGGGACCATAACCACCATCTCCAGGCCTCTTCTGTGTGTAATTCTGCAGGATGGAATTTGGAAAATTTCTTATTAAACATTAAAGGCACACAGAAAAAGGATAGTGGATAATTAACAATGATATTTGGTAGATCTGGGTTGGATAATCTCAATCATAAATAAATGTCGGTGCAATAGGCTTTTAGTGCGATACAAACCGGCTGCTGTGGGTACAGTCCAGGCTGCTGACTTGGGTATTGTCCACTAGGAGGGGCATTTTGGCTAGGGTACTGATTAACATAGGAATCATGCCTGCAGAAAAAGAAATACGGCTAAATAATGCCCATTTAGGGACAAGGTAATAAACATTATTATATCGATCAACATGACAAGAAATAATGTGAACCTTTGCTGCTGTGGATTAGGCGAATACATCCCCGTGTCTGCACCAGAAGGCATGGTGCTTGGCTGAGAAGATCCAGGACCTATACTGCCATCTGGACTCATGCCTGGATCTTGTCTGTAAAAAACATATTGGAGGGTAAATGTTCATAAGTTCCCTTCACATTATATAAGGTTGTATTATATATTAAAGTGTAAGTCACACTGGATATAGGCATGTTTTCTTTGAGTACTTTGTTTTCGGTGGGTCTCTAAAAAAAAAATCTACAAGAGTGTTTTATTTAATCATTGTGTTCGGCCCCAACAAACCCATGATAAAAAGAGCTTTAAAAAAAAAAAAGAGTAAGCTAGGGGAGGGGAGCAAAGTGGGTCGGCATGGGAGATCGTTGCATTGTATTCAAGACACCCAGATGGACATTTTGATAAAAGTGTAGACGTTCAACACAGTGGCACCTTGGAAAAATGGGAATTTTGGGAAAACTGTCAGGTGGATTAAAAAAAATTTTTTTTTTAGAAAAGTGAATAGCTCATACCTCCGTTCATATCCTGGTCCATATGGTCCATACTGTTGCCTGTGACCTAACTGTATGTTACCCATAGGTCCTGGAGGGCCTCGACTATATTGCTCACCCATTCCACTAGTGGGGCCATGTCCTGGATTCTGCATGAACTGCTCACCAGCTGGATGTAAAGCAGACACATAGCTAAGTAACATTCCCAGCCCTTTAATACTAAAACCAAAATACAATCCTAGCAATGATTCTGTAAATTATGCATATTGAGAAGCAAATCAATATTTCCAAAAATATAGCAGTATGACAGTTCAGGTTTTCAGGAAAGATACATTTGTGTCTAGTCACCTCTATACATAAAAAATTAGGTATTTCATGTACTGTTGCAAGCTATACCAAAAGAACGAACACCAGAGCCCTCACCTTTCCTCATACCACTAAAAGGGTCCTTATTAGGCTCGTACGGACCCAAGCGGCCCATCATATCAGGCGGGCCCCCCATTCCGGGCTGGAAGTTGGAGTTCGGTGTCATTGAGTTCCGTCTAGCAAAGGCAGGGTCACCACCATCAGCAAATGGGTCTTGAACGTTCATGCTGCTCCTGTTTAAATATTCGAAAGAAATAGCTGCTGCTTTATAAACACTAAAAGGTATCATATTTAATACACTCTCACTGATCAGACTCACATGATGAGCAAATACAAAAAATGTGAACATACCGCACACTGGGAATAGGGGGCATCTGGCTGTGGGGTGTTGACGCAGGTGTAGGGGGTTTTAAATCATTTCCTTCAGTCATGGAGCTGCAAGTCGACTGTGGAGTCTGAGGGCCCTGTAAAGATCCAGACCCGGCTGGAGAAAGAAACAGATGTAAGTGCAGGCAGGTGCTCTTTATCTGATAATAAAAACTGCTAGCGTGATCTTCACAGTCTAAAGATCCCAAACCAGTTAAAACTGATTAGTTATTTTAAGAGCAATGTGATGGTCAGCAGAATTATTGCCACCCATGTTGATAAGGGTCAAAAGAGGGTCTTTAGAAGGTCAACCAGCTTTATATCATATTTTTAAAAAATAAATTTTTCAGAAAACATGACGGATGATCATGACTCAATGTCGCCACTCCTTGAATCGAAGGTCCTGAAATGAGGCTGTACACTGACCTGGAGAGGGTGGCTGTACCTTCGGCTGGCTCTTTTTGGGGTCTTGAATGTCTGGCGGTGGGTCCTCACCACGCTCGATTTTACACTCAAAGGCATACAGACACTGAATGTACTGCTTCTTTAGCGAGCTAGCTGCGCTACTGGAGGTCCCAACATTCAGGTTTGTCGCCAACTCCCTCCATTTTTTGTTCTTGTTTACCTGAAAAACAGAAGAAGAAAGTCATATTCAAAGAACGCAGGATTTTTCATGTTTTTTCTCTGTAAAATCAAAGAATATCCAAAATGGTCATTGGGCTCAGCATCCACCTTTTTTATTCGGTATCTACTTACATCTGGCCTATCTATTTTCTACAGCTGACATCTGGTCCCAACACCATGGCTGTAGAACATCTGACCTGAGCTCCACACCTCTCCTGCTGTGATTGCTCACACCCTCTGAACCTGCTCGATTTGTCCTGATGCTATATTCTGGTTGGACTTTCTGTACTCAAAGTCCACAGTTCCCTAAACCAGTTTACAGAAACATTCTTCACTATATAATCTCACCTGGATACTGTATACTTGTAACACTGCTGTATTCACAAAGACCACGGTGAACCGGCTTTTAGTGCATGTTTAGAACCGTTTAATGTTGAACTAAACTGGCTCTTCAAGTTTTCCTCCACAGATCATCTCTGGGAATTTAGAAAAATCAAACTGAATAAAATTAAACTGAATTGCTGTAAAACAGCTTATGAAATCATGTTATGAATTTGGTAAAAAGCACACAGGGGACTCAGTAAATATGGATAACATTTCTCCGGTCTGATAAGATGTAAAACACGTTGGAATCGGCACGAAGCTCTACTGGGAGCTGAAAACCAACACCGCTGATCACCCTAAAACACCACCACACAATGAAGCATGGTGTGTGTACAAGCATTTCATTAGAAGGGACTCGGAAAGCAGTCAGGCTTGAGGGCAAGATGAATACATGAGGCACATTAACAGCTTGAAGTGACTTTTTTTTAATAACCCTAATGTGACACAGATCAGATTTTTTAAGGCTCTCAATAATGTCATTTTGTTTCAGATCAGATCAGATCCGAGTCACTTTCATAAGTGGTCTGAGACACGCCATCCTCCAGAGTAAAAATGTTTTCGCTAAAATCTCATGCATTGTTTCAAATGAATCCTTTTGCGTTACAGGTTGTATCGACACTAAACATATTAGAGGTTAAGTAATGACTTGCGAATCTTTTGTGTGTTGATTCATGCATCGCCACATTGACTCCAGAATTTTTTTCTTTTACACAAAATATTTTTTTATGTTGTTTATACATTTATAACAGACATGCACCAGTCGATCAGCCTGGATCTCCATAACTGATCAGCTTACTATAACAGAAGTTTGTGCACTCTGCACGGAATCGGAGTAGTGCAACAGAAATGCAGTTTCATGGTGTTACTTTATCAAAAATTCTGCACGTAAACTCTGCAAGCAAATTAGTCTTAAACCCACTCATTACACAAGTCTCCAAACACGTCGAGTGCCAATTCTTCTCGAAATGCGTGTTTGTGCTCGCAATTGATCGATACGTGTTCAAGACTTTAAAGGCCGTTTGCGGTACAGACTGTGAAGCTGGTGAATAGAGAAATATCACTTCAAGTTCAGAACTTTTAAGAACCGGCATCGTGTGCACCCCTGTGATTCCCATCCCTTATGTCCGTGTCAAATTCTGAGACGAAACCTCCTAAAACAAATGCTCCTCAGTGGTCCACACCTGTGTAAGGCCGCCGATCTCTTTAACAGACGCATAGAGACGGAAGAGGTCGAGAGGCTTGCGTCCCACCGCCGGCAGGTTCGTCATGCCCATGGCTTTCTCCTCAGCGAACGCCAGGTACCGGTCCACCCACATCTTCCTCTCTGGCTCAGGACCCAGCTCATACAGCCGAGTGATTTTCTCATTTGTGGTGGTGGACGAATTGGACTTCTACAGAGGCAGCAGGGGAGAAGAAATAAACAGAAAAAAAAAAAAAAAAAGATTAACAGTTCATCAAGAAATCCTTTAAATGGAACAAAATGAACACGAGAAATATTTCACTACAACCAAAATATTATAGTTTATTTAGACTTAAAGGCCACGACTCAGCGACGGCTCCATACCTTTTTTGATTCAGTTTTCGGAGTCCCATCGGCTTTATTATTCATCTTCTGGTTCTGGTTGATCTTCTCCATGCCGAACTCGGGGCTGGGCGCCATACCTGCAGAACAGAAGCAGGTGTTCGTGCACTAGATGCGTTTACGTTTCTCCATTTACCTACATACTTCTCAGAAACAGACAAAAAGTTCCTAACAACTTGTAATAAAGAATCTTTCAATGATGTTTTACACAAAAATAGCAAAGCAGCATTAATGTCAGAGGACCCATGGCAACAAATCTGAGCCTTGCTGAAGCTTCCACAAACAATAACCAACAGCTCCAGAATAAATGATGTGAAAGCTCCAGGAATCTCAGACATGCCTGGGGCACCATGCCAACTTACAGGTCTTTGTGAACATTGTGCACAAAGTATCTAATAAAGACCTATAACACACACACACACACACACTCTCCAGTTTATTCTTGCTTCGTATACTCTTGCTTCGAAAGCGCTATACAATCCCTTCCACTTGTGTGAGCTCACATGTGACTGGCTAGTGATCAATCGCCATGGTTGATGTAGAGCGAGTGTGCCATCCCGCGGTCAATCCGCTCTCTCTAGGCTCCCGGCTACAGAAAGCTGTAGCATCACCCATCAATCAAACCTGCCATGTCTGATCCCAGATTTACACTTTCTGACTGTAGTGCTGTATAATAAAGCTCCATGCTGACTGGTGCTTACCTGCTGAGTTGTTGGCCACGTTGCCCCCCATGGGGTACGGCCCTGCCTGGTTCATCATCCCGTGCATGCTGTTCATAGGTGCTGCATACGGAGGCCCGGCTCCCATCATGGCCTGATTCATAGCGGGATAACCAGGGGGCCTGGGGAAAGCAAGTTATTCAGTTAAAAAAAATATATATATATTTCTTTAAAGAAGCAAAAATTTTTTCTGCAGAATGCAAAAAAAGGCAGCGGTGTTGAGGTTGTGATTTAAACATGTGAGTATTGAGGATGAAGACCTGTGTGGGGTTTGTGTGAAGAATAAAGAGGGAAGAAAGCCATGTGTGAGAGAGAGAGAGAGAGAGAGAGAGAGAGAAAAAAAGTGTGTGTTTGGATGTGTCTACAATTCAAATAAAATGACTAGAAAATAATTTTCAGGCTCATTTCCAAAACAATGTGTAGAGGTATTACACCATAACACCCACAGTATACAGCACGTTATAGTTAATCAATAACTCGACATCAAATGAAAGAGTTTTTTCTGGGTATTAAAAGTCCGGCACGTCATTAATGGGTCAGACACGCAGGGATGAGATCATTTTGACAGCTTGACATGAATTGCGTGAGTAACTGGTTTGTTGTTTGCAGTAGCTGTTCAGACTGAACCTTTGACCACCAAAACCCTACAGTAAACAAATCCGGCATTTGTGTCCTATCTGGAGCAATGTAGCTGACGTGACTGCAGGATCTCCACAGTGCCACCATTTGGCCTACAGGGATCCCCTTTCTTGTCTGAGGAGCGTGAGGGAGAACCATGTTTGCAGAAGCTATGGTGTGGTCTGGACAAATCAGTTTCATCATCGGAAAATACTGTAACTGATTCACACAGGAAATAGAGAGGCGGGCGGAGATCGGAATGGCGCAGGGCACAACGGGTGTAACGTAATAGTCACAAGACACCTCTCGACCGCGGTTTTAGAGAAACTGAGCTCGGTGCTTTCTTTTCAGTACCTGTGTACGGAGTTTGCCGGACCGTGGTGCATGCCCGCTGAGGACGGATCCTGCGGTTTTCTGTTCATGCCAGGTGGAGGGCACATGCCTGAGGCCACTTGAGGCGGTATGCCCGCCATGTTGGGACTCATTCCCGGGCCGTACGGCCTCGAGCCCATCTGGCCTGGTCCTGGCCCCATGCGCCCGGGAGGCATCCCGCTGTACGCACCGCCTCCTCCCTGCCCTGACATGGGGTTCATCGGGCTGCCCATGCTTGGACCACCAGGGTAGTTAGAACCAGGCATGCCACTGTAGCCTGGCTGTCTCGGGTAGCCTGTGGGAGAGAGTGGAAACGGTGAAGATGGACATTTAAACAGGCGCAGACTGGCAGCTGATGTGTTATCAGACAGCAACAATTAGAGGGAAATTAAATAAGCATGTGTGTAGGACAGTCACATGATCTACAGCCACAGTTACAGAAAGAGCTCAGAGGACAGAGGTCCGTATTAGAGGTATCCGCCCAAGTTAATCCTAAAACTCAAACACGGCTTCACCATACACACCATGCGTACAAACTTAAATCCACTTCAGTTGGTAAACTGATTAAAGTTCAATTAAAATAAACACCAGAAACAGGAAGAGTTCTGCGGCTGAGGGAGGAGAAAATGTGTCCGAACCGTCCAGATGGGAAACCAGCACACATCATCCAGAGCCAGCCATAAACACACACACACACACACACACACACACACACACACACACACACACACACACACACACACACACACACAAGAAACAA
>JAQQZT010000021.1:15075286-15085698 GCA_030068275.1 Clarias platycephalus
ACACACACACACACACACACACACACACACACACACACACACACACACACACACACACACACACACACACACAACTGTCCTTAACGTGCATTTTGCCTTGACGCTGCAGCGTGCGTTAAGCTCTGTACAGCCGGCTGGAAAAACTCTGAACGGAGTAGACAATAAAATAAATGAAGTGTGTGTGGTTTACTGAACTAAACTGTACCATAAGCAGCGCCTGAAATGTTTGGCTTTTCTATCGGATTATAGCATATGTAAAGGCATACCAGTACAACGAATAAAACTTCTTGATGTGCACAGAGTATAACAAATGAGAGTTACTGACGTGGCTGATAAAGGGGTGTGGCTGAAGCAAGGGGGCGTTTCTTAAGCTCTACTTTTCCTACCTCACTTCCTGTTTGGAAATTCAGCCATCAAAGGTATATGAACATTATAGAGGAACCATCCTGCAAATCAAGCGTCAGGGAAACGAGCTTTATTTAGGGTTGATTTCGTAATAGTGCTGAGTGCTGAGGATCATGGGTAAGAATTTGGAATGCTGGTTCGGATTAAAACCGTTTGCATTAAAATGAAATCAGTCTGTTAAAAATGGCATGGGTTTGTTGATCAGTCACACTCTCAGGGTGCTGCGCGACATCAGAAGCAGGGGCAACTCGCAGGGGTTTCCCCAAACTGAGGCTTCTTCCTCTCGTCTTTCTTTACTCGAGTTGAAAAGCACATGTAAGATGAGAGGCATAAGTGGCATCAAAAAGAGGTTGAAATGAAACGGAAGCTTATTTTTCAACCTTGTTCATTAAGTCTCTCACATAGAGTTCTAAACGTCCCACCTCCCCCTTTATCTCATCCGCGCTCACTAAAACAAAGAAAAGCTCATTATCAGGATCACCTTCAGGTGCACCACCTCCTCCCACACACTCTTTTACAAACTGGCGCTCGAGCAAGCTCCCTCTGACACACCGTGCCTCACTTCCTGCTTGTAGTCGCTCGCAAACAAACTTCAAGCTTGTTTATTATCTTTAGTTCATTTCGTTAAATATGTGTGATGGGTTTGGCGTCGGACAGAACGTCCCGTGTAACACTGATCCATTTAAACTGCTCACGCTATCCGCATTTATACTGTAATATTTCTTTAATCTGACTGAAATCTTTCTGATTAGAAATTCTAACTTAAAAAGGGTTTGATCTCTAAGAGATGTAAAAGATTTTCCCCCTAACTCTGAGTTTCCTCCGAACCACATGACACCAGCCGACCTCTTTTTTTCGAACTGTTCGCTCATGCACCGTTGGGGGCGTAACACACTCGGAGGACAGCGCTATCCGCTCCCTCTGCGTGTCTGAGCTCATAGACGTCCCGTCTATGGCGTAGAGCCGTGATTAATGTGGGAGCACCAAGTACCTCCCCATCCCTCCCCACTGAGATAGCTCGGCCAATTTAGCTGTTTTGAGACCGCCGGCTGTGAGAGGTTACAGCATCACCCGGGAACCAAACCAGCGATCCAACCAGATGTGACCCTACTAAAGGGTAGTTTTTTACGCAAAATTTTCAAAGCATGTGAACGAACGTCCTAAAGCCCCTCCAGACTGCATGTGAGGAAGCAGCTCATGCTGGATGTAATCAGACCGCAAGTCCTAAAATCAAACGAGTCAGGCGTCTTGGGTCAGAACTCACCTGCTGTCCGTACTGCATGCCCCCCACAGCACCAGGGGTCCGTCCTTGCATGCCCATTGGGTATCTCTGTGTTCCTGGGGAGCCGTAGCCTTGCCCGGGGTAGGGAGGCCCTTGCTGGGCCCCAGGTGCAGGCCCCTGCTGCTGAGAGTAAGGGTTTCCTGCTCCGTAATGCTGAGCCCTGATCTTCCCCACCTGGTCCATTGGCGTTGGGGTCTAAAGGGAAGGAAAAGAGCGAAGAAATGAAGGAATTCATCTGGTTGCTGAAAGTAAGTTCACTTTAAGATTCAGTTAAAATGCATTTTTTGAGTTCAGGTTCAAAAACTCTGCTTTCTTAAGTTCCCACAGACAGGTGTGTCTCTTCCGCAAATTGGCGATGAGTTATCGATCTTCAAGAATCAAGCGTTCCAACTCCCTGAACGTTCATGAGAACGACCGCAGTGGGCTTTGAGCCACCTCCGCGTTTTTTTCGTTGTTTGTCAAACTCAATAAATCAGTGTGTTTCACTCTTGCTCTTCTCACTATTGTCATGAACACGGTTGCTGCCAGGTAAGTGAGACACAGACAGACGACCTAGTTAGAAACACAGAGACTAGAGAGTCCATGAAAGAGTCTGAAAACAGGCAAGTAGTCCGTCATTGTCCTGCCTGAATGTGAAGAGAGGAAAGAGAGAGCCGGAGCCATCAGCAGGAGTAAAGAGTTTATAAACAGGAAGTGAGGCTCGACCTGCACTTTATAGCAGACGTAACTCCTTTCACATTACAAAAGTAGTAAATTTACTACAATTCATATTCTAACACCACCACCACCTCCGCGCCACACCTGCATCGCACCACCCGCACCTTGCCACGCCACCCGCATCACACCGCGACCTGTACAGCCCTGGTGCCCAACAACACACCACAAAACCACAACACAACATTCACAACCCTCCAACCATGTGATTTATTCCTGTCTAATAAAAGCATCGTGTCTATGTCATACATTTACAAAAATGAAAGAAACGGTTGTTGTTTTCTGAACACCGACATCATGCTCTAAATAATCATTAAGAGAAACGACGGAACCGCTAACGAACTCGTTTGATTAAGTACTGACAGCAGTGGAGTGATATTTAGTGTTTTGTCCATCCAGCTCCGTGCACTCGGCTCAAACAGCCTAACTTACATCAACACCACCAACAACCGCACACACTCCACTAGTCGGTAACCATCCTATAATCGATCACCAGTTTGAGTAAACCAATCGCTAATCAATTAATAATCATTTTAACCGCAGTACAATTATTATTGCACATTTCCTGAAAATCGATCGCTGTATCGCTGTTATGTCTATGTGCATTCCTTTCAATTTTAGGGGAAAAAAGATCAATTAATTTTGAAGTCTGTGTTGCAACATGTGAATCGCACACAAGAATCGCGATACATCACAATCTCTACTCATGAAACTCCTGCAAAACTAATGCACACAGCAATAATCCTGCCTTCAACTAAAACTCATAACTCCTCATTTCCTCACTTCCAACTTTGGCTAAATAAGGATCAGCGCACGGTTACAGCAGTGCCGTTCTGCAGTGTTTACACACAGGGATGACTTTAAACGCCCGAGTGTATGGAGCTCAAACACACAGTCACTCTGAGCTTCTGAGGTAAGAAGTCAAACGCCGTCTAAATCCAGCCTTACGATCATCACACTGCAGCACTCGTTTTAGTATCCTCCACTACAACACACACACCCCTTTCCGTAGGTCACTGAAGAAGACCATTAGAGCTATTTATAGCAGGCACAGCACAGTCTGGGTGAGTCCAACAAAGCCGTGTGTGTGTGTGTGTGTGTGTGTGTGTGTGTGTGTGTGTGTTTGGGGGGGGGTGGGGGGGTTGTTTGTTCGTGCATGTGTCTGAACCAAGGCCAGCCCTGATTCCCTGCAGCTTTAATAAAACACTCTTGGCACCGGATGAATCACGGAAGTGCAGCCGCGGCCTCAGAGCCGTCTGGAAGGACAGACGAGACGCATTTCGGCGTCTGATCCTGAACCTGACCGTTTAACCCCGAGCAGGACGAGACGCATGAGATCTACAGGAGAAGAGTTTGAGACACATACACACAAGCATCAAGACGAATGTGTGAAGAGGTTAAACACTCAGGATCGTTCGAAGCAGAGAACCTGGGAGAACGCGTAGAGCTTTCAACTCCACTTCAGACAACTTTAACCCCGTGAGCCCTTTCAGGGGAACTGAACTACTTCTGCTTTCAATCTCTCACCTCAGGAACTAAAGAAGCTGCCTGTACACACTATAACTATACACATACAGTCATGTTCAAAGGTTATGATTAAAAGAAGGGGAAATGTGGGGGTTTTTTTGTGTAAAAGCAAAAACATAAATCAATAAACTTAGCAGGTCTTAGCATTAGGCAAAATACAACCTCAGACCAACAACTCCAACATATTACCTGTTTTTCACTCTGCCTTAATTTCATTTTTAAAAAAAAGAGCCGGAAAGGGGGGGGAAAGGGAATAAATCCCCCCCCACTGTAGACCCACCTTTAGCGACTATAACTTGAAGTAATCATTTCCTGTATGACTCAGTCAGCTCATTTCTTCTTGCTTCAGTTCATTGAGGTTTTTGGAATTCGCTTATGCACAGCTCTCTTAAGGTCCCACACCACAGCATTCCAGTTAGGTTGAGGCCAGGACTTTGACTAGCCCAGTCCAAAACCTTGATTCTTTTCTTTTTCAGCCATTCTGATGTAGATTTAATGGTATGCTTCGGATTATCCAGCCAATTTAGACCAAACTTTAGCTATTGGACAGAAGGCCTCACACTTGCGTCTAGATTACTCTGGCATGCGCAGGAGGTCATGGTCGACTCAATGACTGCAAGGTGCCCAGGTCCTGCAAAACAAGCCCAAATCATCACCCCTCCCCTGCCGTGCTTCACAGTGTGTATGAAATTTCCTGCAGAAATGCTGTTTGGCAAAAACCAAACATCTCATTTTTGGTCTCACCAGTCCATAGGACATTGTTCCAGTCATCTTGTTTTTTTTGTTCAGATGCAGTTTTGCAAACCTCAGTCGTGCTTCCATGATCTTTTTACAATGAAGCAGCTTTCTCTGGGCACAATCGTAACCGTACTTCTTCAGTCTTCTTCTAATTGTGCTGTTATGAACTTCAACATGCTCATTGAGGCATGTAGGGTCTGAGATGTAGCTCTTGGGTTATTTTTTGTGTTTCTCTGATCGTTGCTGGGTTTGAAGGTGCTGAGACGTCCACTCCTGGGAAGATCGGCGACGGTCTTGAGTGCTTTCCACTTGTGAATAATCTTTCTCATTGGAAAATGTTGAACTCCAAATTGTTTGGAAATGGTTTTATATCCATTTCTAGATTTATGTGGAGCAACAGTTGCTTCTCTAAGACCATTGCTTATGTTTTTCTCTCTTGGCATTGTGTTACACACACCTGAATGTTCCAGGCCAGGAAACAAAACCAGAAAACCAGCAGACCAAAACTTCTGAACAGAGGTCTACACACCTGCTGACGACCAATTAATCAAAGTAAGTTATAATATAAGCACGATGTTGGAGAAGAGGCAAAAGTGTTATTTCAAAATAGGATAAATCGTCAATGCTTTCAGAACGCGTAAGATCTGCTGTTTAGTTCGATATACTTGACCAGGAAGTGAAAGTGAACATGCATAAATAAATGGGTAATCATACAGTTTTATGTTACTTTGATTTGTTTTTCATGATTATTACAGGGTGTATATTTTGTACTCCTGCATCTGCGAGTTTAAATTTAAAATAAATCACATACATCCACCACCTGTCTCACTAACTGAAACTGATTCTAATTTCATTTAGCTCGACTGTATGTGACCGACTTTGAAGACAACTAGAGGAAAAGGCAAAGCTTTAAAGTCATGAATCGGTGAAGCTCCGCCTCCGCTTTGCTCAGCCCCAAATCTCAGCGTGATCAGACGTACGGTTTCCTGAGGAACAGTTACTTCACCTTAACTCCGCCCGCCATGTCTCCACACACCAAACTTTGCATATGACGACATGATGGAGTGCTTGTGCAAATCCGTGCAGTGAACCGTGAGATCCTGAGGTCGGTCCTGAGCTCTGACCGATTGTCCCTGTAGGAACTCAGACTACCCTACATCTGGCTGACTAGACCAGATTCTCCCCAAAAAACTGCTAAAGCTTGGGTTCCTCCATGTTCCTCCTTTCCATAAAAGATCTCAACAGATCCCCAGAGCATGATCATCATTGCGATGCCGTTACCTCTGTGTTGCACCTTTTAGACCAAATGGTTCGACTTGACCTAATCAGAGCTCAAACCCCCTTTCTAAAGTCTCTCAGATGTTCTAATGTGGCTTTCTTCTTACATCTGAGGACATGGAGCTAGGACTTTCACTGTAGAGAGCCGCTTTAAACCTTTCCCATGGTATACGGGATGAAGCGATGGCTAGAACAAGGTCGTGAATACGCTGTGTCTGATCTCAACACGACGAGGAAGAGACGAAACAACGGATGCTGCTCATTTAATCCTCTGTAGAAATGCCAGAAAACACACTAAACACACTAATCCATTTAAACTTCCAGCACTCACTCACACACACACACCATGGGTCCATCACCCTCCGGTCTAGAGAGGTGTTAGCATTCAGGACAGGACAGTCTGCTGGAGTGACGCTGCTACTGGGGCTCTGGTGTTTCAGCTCGGGTTAGTGAGTGTGAGCAGTGTGAGAGGGTCTGAGCAGGGGGCGCTGTTACAGGCAGAGTCACAGCTTCACACTCGATTCCACACAGCCAAAATGATTCCGTTCCCACACTCTGTCTCTCTGTCTGTCTCATGTCTCTCACGCTCTTTCAATGTGCATTTCTGTCTCTCGTTTGCGGTCTCATTCTCTCTAATTGTGTCTCTCCCTATTTGCATCCCCTCTTTCTCTCTCGCACACATACGAGAGAGGGGTGTAGGGGACACTGTGGCAATGTGTGTGTTTCTCCCTCTTCGTGTCCCCTCTCTCTCATACATTGCTTTATTGTGTCTCACTTTCATCACGTCTCTCGCTCTTTGTTGTGTCTGTGGCTCATTGTTGTTGTGTCTCCCTCTCATCGCTTCAGATTCTCTCTCATTGTCTTACTCTCTCATTCTCTCTCTCAAATTCTCTCATTGTATCTCGTCATATGTCCCTCTCTTTGGTTGTGTCTCTCTCTCTCCATCTCTTATCGTCATTGTGCGTCTCTCACTCGTGGCTCCCCTCTCTAATTATGCGTGAGTGTCTCCCTCTCGCCCTCTTCATTTCCCTCTTCTCTCTCACTCACACACACACACACACACACACACACACAGCCTACACAAGTAAAGCCCAATCACTGAGGTTCACAGAGTAAGCGTGGAGGCAGCAGATATTTATTGCACCGTTATTTATTTGTATGAATATTAAATAGCCTAATTGCTAAAAATAGAACAATAAATTAACAGATCAGCCGAATATCAGAATAACTGCAGTCCGACTCCAAACCGTTACCGTTCCGTACTGGAGCAATGTTTCTGTATACAAAAAACACACGCGATAACGCGGTCGATTCTGCCAGCGTCTGCTCCTCTATAAACACTCCTGTTGTTCACCGGAGCTCGTGTTTGGGTTTGTCTGGCTTTCTGTTGAGGTTTCATCCAGTTCTCATAAAACTTCAGCAGAAAGCCAGAGCTCATGCCACGTCTCTCCACTACACCGTGTGCGCGCTCGCATTCCAGATGTTCACCAGCTTGTGTGCGACTGCGCTCCTCTGAGTTCGGACACTGCGCTAACTATTTGACGTTTCAGAGCCGCTAGCCCGAACGAGGCAGAGAGACGAGCGCGGCCTCTGCGTTAGGTTTAGGGGGGGTAGGGGAGGAGGCGTGGCCGTGCAGGCGGAGAGCTCTCTGCTGGACGCTGGAGTTCTACGTCATTCTGCAGTAATGAAGTGCAGTAGGGAGTAAAAACATCATGAAATCATGGCGGGACATTTCTTCTGCTGACGTGTCTCGTGTGGAGCGGCTGATTCGCATCATCGTTTAGATTATCGTCTTAATAAAGTAATTAATCTCGCCAAGTCAAGACCTCCATCCTTTAGGAGCGACTGGTCAGGCAGCGTGACGTGCACGCAGAGTTACCGGTCCCACAAAACATTAGTTATAAATAACGGCACTCGCGTTCCAGTGTGTTATTCTGTTTATACCACAGCGGTTCATTTATTAATACCACATTATATGGCAAGGCATATTACGGTTATAACCTTTGTGCAGTTCTGCAGCAGGCAGGTTCGGTTCCTAATCAGCATTACCCAAATATTTGGCTTGGTGTGTAAAATAAAACACTTAAAAACGCATCCTGATTAAACATTTTAAACATAATACAGTACATAATCACATGGCGATGGTGTTGCGCGCCTGTTTCCTATCGCTCTATTGTTTCCACTTTATTTCACTCATGATTGTTTTCCTTTCCTCTGCTGCATCACCAGCACTTGACCCAGATTTATATTTTGGATGTGAGGTTACAGAGGTAAATAAGATAAACTCTCACAGTGTTCGCGGCAACACAGTGCGACTAAAAGTGGATTTCACGAGTGGTAGCTCAGTGTGCCGAGTGTGTTAAGGCCCATTTCGTGGCTGACCCTGAGCTCTTTGACCCCAGCCTCCTACCAAAAAGCTGGGATACACAAAGAATGTCACTGTGCAGTAACGCATGACCGCTGCCTGGTCAAAATAAAGTCGCCGTTTTAGAAGGGTTCAATTACTATGGTGGATCAAGCAAAGAAAACAACTAAGGAGATTTGAAGTCACTGGAACTGGGTTAAGAACCTTTCAACTTCTTATCAAAACCTGGAAAGGTAGTGCTGAACCATCAACTTTGTAGAAGAAATGTGGCCCAGGGAGAAAAATAACCATGAATGGAGATCAATTAAACACTTGAAACACTTGATCTGACCGCTGTTTAATAATGAAAGTACGAGCATTTCCATACACGCACACACAGTGACGAGAATTCACAGGATTGGGACCGAACAGCATAAGAAAACCACATGTTGTTGAGACGGATCAGATCACATGACCTTTCTCCGTTGCTCCAAAGTCCAATATTCATGCTCTCTCGCAAACTGAAGACGAGTCCAGATTGAGCCCATTCCAGAGCGATGGTGCGTCAGGGTAATGCTCTAATCACGCATAGTGTCCACTGTACAAGCCTCTGGATTGCGCTGTGTTATGATCTGGGGTTTTTCAGTTGGTCAGGTCTAGACTCCGCAATGTGGCAATAAAATTAAGTCAGCTGACGACCTGAATGTATTGAGTGACCAGGTCAGAGCAACTCCAAACCTGCAGGTGTTCTGGGATATTCCTCATCTGCAGTGGTCAGGACCGACCAAAAGTGTCGTCCAATCCAATAGAACGGCTGGTGTAGATCAAACTGATGAAAAGGTTAATACTGCTCCAACTCAATATCAGTTCAGTCATAATGTTATGGCTGATTGGTGTACTAACGATTACATTACTGCCTGTACTGGATGGATAAATTATCCATAGCTTCTGACCGGTTAGATTCCTACAAAGTCTCTAAAGAGGCATAAAAACGGAAAAACAACATTTTTCTAAATAATTTCATTATTTGTCTTTATTTATAAATCGCTCAATTGTACACAAATGTGTTTACACTTACACCAAGATTTACTAGCTAAGAAATATTGTTCAAGTCCCGCCTTAACGATCTAGATTTTGGGACTGAGTTCTCGTAACCAATGAGAATGTGGAAAGAGGGATTTCTGAACCTCACACACAGTTCTAAGAGTTTTGTACTCATTTCATGTTTAAATATTTTGTAATGTACTACGCGAAGAAATAAACAAGTACATTTATTTCCTCCTGCGTCCCTTAAGAGGCTCAATAAATTTGACCTCACCGAGATACAATATGGTGAGATCGCACAAGTCTAGTTTCTGCTGTTACTTTATGAAATACACACACACACCACAACGAGTTTATCAGCCTGAAAGTCCATGTGGTTTGAAGCCGCATCCCTTCTGTTGTAGCCAAATCAAACAGTTTGTCGAAACCTAAATATGAAACATGATGACTGATGATCATCGCAGTTAGCGTAAATAACCACAGTCAGGAGATTTGGCGAATAATCAGCACAGGAGCGCTCAAACACCATGATGGCTCGCCAGCTGTGCTTCATTTTCCGCTCAGGTGTTCAGTCGACGTTTATTAACAGACACACAGCTGGATTCAGAAACACAGCCGCAATGTTTACAAGGAAGCGACTACAATTAATCTGGATATAAATCTCTTCACTTTAAACGTCAGAAGAAGAGCAATGTCTAATCTAAGCGAACTACGGCAAACTCTGGAGGTGGTGCTGGAACCACCACGTCACCGTCTTGCACTTACAACTAAAGTTTCTGGCCTCCAATTAGTGTGTGTTTGAGGGCAGTGCTCTGTCTTCCCTATCACCATTTGCACTTCACAAATCTAAAGGAGAAATTAATAATGGAATTTTTTATATCACTTTTAAAATTAAATATATAACAAACCACAAATTATTTTGTCTTATTGACCATCTTTCTTTAAACCTATAACATACTATAAATATGAAATTTTTTGTAACATTTAGTTAAAAATTTTAACTGTGGTAAAGTGCTCGCCCTATCATCCGGAGATCGCTGGTTCGATTCCCGGGTGATGCTGTAACCTCTCGCAGCCGGA
>JAQQZT010000021.1:15100205-15111231 GCA_030068275.1 Clarias platycephalus
CGCACTCATCCATATGATTAGGAAAGAGATGCAATATTATGGTTTCCGTCATTTTTTATATATTTGTGTACTGACTGGGCCGGCCCACCGAGAAAACTCCCGGTACTCCAGATGGCCAGTCCGCCCCTGGACTCAGGTTTTAATACCTTATCAAGCTTGTGAGACTGAGAAAGCACACACCCCTCTGAGAACATCCAGGCATATGTGCACTCTCAGCACACAGCCAGGAGTCTTCAAGCAGCGGGGTTGCCAGACAGCTCTGAATCTGCTGTATGAAGTTTGATTAGGAAATTGGCACCTTAGTTCATTATTAAATGGATATTCAGGACAGACATCTCACACATACCAGCTCACACATACTGTACAGTACGAAGAGAAGACGATGCTAAAGATGATGATAAGGACATAAACATGGCACCTCATTTCTGTTACCTTATAGGTTCAATTTTATGGGTTAAAATCACTATAAAGTGCTTTTGGTGTCCTGATCAAAATCACCCAGTTATTATGAAATTCTAGGATTTTAATATAAAAAACCAAACATTTAGGCACACATCAGTGTAACTGTAAGACTGTGTGTGATTTTTGAGTGCAATAAATAGTTATATGACACAAAGTTAAACTAATTTTTACATGTTCTTATTGTTCACAACAAATTCTTTGATAAAACTAGTAATTTAGATTTTAATATTCTTTTTAAAATAATAATAATAATAATCATAATCATAATTAATATTTTGTTTGTCGCCTGTCAAATTTTAGTGGAACTGCACCCAAGAAATGCTTTGCGGTGAATTTCTCTATATTCCTCAGATAGAAATGCTGTTGTGAGTGCTCAGAGTAGGGCTGACAGGGTGGCTCCTGGCACTGCACTCCAAAATGTAGAGCCCTGAGAGGAGGGTGACAGCTCAGAGCCCCCGAATTATGAAAAGACATGCCTGAATCATGTCCTCCTCCATGCTACTGTATGTAATGCCTGAACCATGCCATGCTCTGCCTTGTTCTGTGTAAGCTATGTTCTGCCAAGTCCATGCACCATGGCCTATCCAAGCAAAGCCCAGCTGTGTGCTCTGGCACCAAGGACGATCTGCTATCTTTGATGGTAATGCTGATTTGAAGAATGATTAATATTTTATAGGGTAAAATGTGTGTGAAGTGAGCATGAGAAGGATGCAAGTACAGGTAAATAAAAATATGAAAATATGCAAAGTAATCCAAACTGAATCTAGAAGGCAAAATCCCCAAAAACAGAGACGATCAGAGTAGATCCCAGGTGATCTACAACCAACTAAAGGTGGAGCGACAAACTCGGTCAAGTTGGAAGGCGGAGCAATGTCCTCAACCAAGCATGATCTAAGCAAAGCCAGGAAGTGGAGAGTAAACAGCATCTCTGAAGCTAGGAGGTGGAGCAAACATGATGTCTATAAAGCCATCAATATATACTCATTATTTTATGTGTGAAATTTCCACAGTAGCCGCAACTCTTTACTCTGGTAACGTAGGCACCTCGGATACATGTTGCTGCTACTATGGACATTTCACACTATAAATAAAATATAAAAAATATATTAGAACAAAAAATGATATGTTACAAAACGTATACTATTGAAATGTGTTGGGTGTAACCCGTTACAAAGTATTGAGTTAGAGTACTTGGATTACTTTTATGATGTAACGAGTAATCTAATGCGTTAGGTCCACCATTTAAGTACTCGGTTATTTAGTTATATTTTCAAAAATGTAATCCGTTATTCAGACAATTTATGTAATCTGTGAGCCAGAAAGCAGTGAAGTGTAATCCATTATTGTGTGTGTGAAAGTCGTCCTACAAGCCCCGTCCCCGATAACCTGCTCCCCTCTGTTATTCCTGCTGTTATACCCCTATCTCACCTCGCAGTGAGAATCAGTGTTAGGCACCATGAGCTGCCGCGAGGGACCGCCAGACGTTCCGCAAAGTTCTGCAAGGTCCATGAGCTTCCATGAGGACCAACGTGCAGAAAGATGGAAACGTAATCACAGCGCCAAATCTCGCAGTAAATCATGATGAACCATTCTTACGGCCACCGCACGAAACTGCGTAGGTGAGATAGGGGTATTAGTAGTTAACAGGTTATGGGCCAAACTTCGCTGAGTGATGATGGTAGAATAATTATAAAGGTCTTGACTAAAACATCATGCATGATCAATCACAAAGGAGTTTTCATTTTCTGCAATGGAAAAGTACTCTAACTACAGTAGTTACATTTATCATAAAGTAACGCTGTAATGAAACTGATTACTTTTTTATTACAGTAATTTTGTAATGTAATTAGTTACTTTTAAAAAGTAACGTCCCCCAACACTGTGATTTGACTAATTTACAAAATGCATCCCGTCATTACTAAAAAGATTAATAGCATATGCAAAATTAACAAATTAGTGATTATAATATATTTAGATTGCATAGAAATTATTACTATTATTAACTAACATTGCTATTATGTTGTCCTTGATAGTGACCTACGGAGGGATGACTGTGCTGGGAACATTGCATGGTGTTCTGAATGAAGGAATTTTGTAGAGGGAAGTTCCCTATACCAACGTTCCAGTGGCGGCTGCTAGCTTTTGAAACAGGGGAAGCTAGCTGGCTAGTTTCCCCTTCCACGAGCTACTTTAATTATATGAACGAACTAACTTTACAATGCTGAAACAAGGAGCAAAGTCAAGAACGCTATAATATGTTTTTTTATTATTATTTAAAGAATGATTTGTACAAACAAAAATGGTTTATATCACCAGCAAACAATACAGAGTGCTGCAGTTCGTCATACCACTTCACCTGCAAATCCGCATGGGACTGAACTCGAATCTCTGTAGTGCTGATGTATTTTTAAGACATGCTGTCAATCAAAAAAGAGGTTCCACCCTTTAAACAGCTGCTCCAATCATCATGCAGCAGCCCAGCGTCCTGGCCCGCCCACTGCTCCATTCACTCCCAGAGTGCTGAGCTTCCCTGGAAGTGACGATTTTGGGGCATTTATCCAATTACCGTCCAGCTTTTCTGCAGTGAAAAAAGGTCCTCTGTGCTGCCCATAGCACTCCAGTGAAGCTGGGCTTCAGGAGGGTTTAACGCGCTGTGCTACACGGAAATGTATGACAAGAAAATCGCGTCAAACAATCTACAATAAATACCTGATTCTGAACGAGCTAGTCATGAAGTTGAACGCGTTCTAGCGCACTTTTATTAAAACCAATATAAATATGACAGTGCATATATGAGCATTTATTTTCTGACATAGTAGTGGAAGCGGAGGTTCCCTTGTAGTCTTAGAGCAGCCGTCACTGCAACGTTCCCTCAAAAGGGAACAGGGAAACTGGTTAAAATACACTATGGAATACAATGCAACAATTGACTAATGTTAGCTAACTTTGGCTATCTAGCCAGCTAAGTTACATCACGTGCAATGATTAGCATAGCACTGGGTGAGTTTCTGTTGAGGTTTAAAAAGAAAAAAATATATATTTCATGTCATTAATAAATTTCGCACCATTTAGAAAATACTTCCAAATTAAATATTAAATCTCTTTTGCTTGTGAGTGTGTGCATGCAAGTACATTTACTGTGCACAGGGTACGAGAGTAGAGATGAACTGATGAAGAACAATCTTATGTTCTCGAGTGCTCCCGTTATTGAACGCACTATTTGTTACTCCCGTGCGCAGATACAGGAGAGGAGAGACTTTATCACGGGATTAAAGACCGCTGCCTGCCTTTTAGCCTTTTTTCCCATTTTCACCATTTAATTTCAATGAAAGGTCTCATTCTGCTCGATCAAACAAGACTGCTGTAACAAGTCTTTATCCAACACATACTCATACCCCCACTGCCCAACTTAGGCCAGAAAGCTATGCCTCTTCCCTGGCTTGCAGCTGACTTCCTCCCTGGCAGGAGAGGACATACACTATAGGCACACCTGTTCTGTGCACCATCTCGAACACTAAACACATGAAGCTAACTATGAATGATCTGCATGTTGGCATTTTTTGTATGGAGAGAAGGAACCCCAATATGATAAGGTAGTATGACAGTATGAGGACAGCCTAGCTGATGGCCATATACTCATTTTGCCCCAGCTATCTGCTAAAATACATCGTTTTCTAAAACAAAAGGGAAAGAAATTTAGAAGAATGCACAAAGGACCCTCACACAAACCTGCTGCTTACCTATCAAAAAGCCTCTTTGGACACCTCTCTTCACTTGATCAGCTCTATCGCTGCTTTTTAAAAAGATAGCAGTTAGTGGGCTGGTGATCTTCAAAAATATAGGTATTGCATAATTCTTATAATAGCCAGCCAGCCAGACAATCCCCAGGAACTGCTTTACGATTTTTTTGGTTTTGGGTAGGTCACAATGATTGCAGTCTCATTGATTTGAGGATGCACATGCCCATTTCTCAAGTGGAAGCCCAGAGCCACATGGTTCCAAGCCACATCAAGCTGAATTCACTGATTATCAATTACTCTGGCTTGTACCTCAGGGTCTTGCTGCCCGACTGCCCAGAGAGAAATCGCAAAAGAAAAGGGTGAAAGGGCCCTTGTGGTATATACAGTACTTGTATAGCTGGGGCATCAGGAATCAGTGTTCCCATTTTCCTAAGGGCATGCTGATCATGAAAATGTCCAGCTTTCCATGCACATAAGTAACCTTTGTTCAGAGGATTGTTCATGATTTATAAATATTCATGTTGTCTATACTAGTAAAATAAAAACAAAAATAATATTGCACTTTTCAATTGCAGAGCAATAAATAAATAATCATAGAAACACACAAAAAGATGTGTAAACAGTGTGTAGAGGTACAGTATATTAATGCTAAATAAAGAATGTAAATAGTATGTTACATGTATGAATATAATGCTTCCAACTTTTTAAAAAGGTTGAGGTGGGTGGTTTGGGTAAAGGTTGGGTGTAGGCTGGATGAGGCCTTACTATTCAGCTATACAGTACCATAAGTTTGTCATTTCACTAATTAAGTTGATTTCCATAAGCACCCGATTCCTTTGTAGTCCCAGTGGAAATGGAGCCTAACACTTTCTTGTAAAGCAGGAATACAAATTCAATGCAAAGCATCACACACGCCTTAAGACATTATTTTACACTCAGAGCAAGTTCAAGTAGGGAATCTCATTATCAGCATAATGAGAATTGGAAGGAAATTAGGAAATTGGTGCCATGCTTGGAGTTGCACTTTCTTTCTTTTTCTTTCCTTTTTCATGCATTCTCTTTCAGTGATATTGTCACTTTGATGATTTATTTTGTATAAACAGGAAATAGGCCTGCTCTCATTGTGTGGAACTCATCCTTTTCTGCCACTTCTCCTTCTTATTCTTACTTGATTTCCAAAACAGAGAGCTTATGGCTTGAAGACCCTCCTACCCCTCCAACACCTGAAACCAGACTGTGATGCATGTCATCAGGACAAATTTGATTATTTCTGTCTAGAACTAGATCCGCAGCTCCTCTGGGTGACCAGAAAGTACATTGGACCTTTTTAATGATGGCATGAATGTTGGTCTCATACTTCAGGTGTTGGGAAATGGTAATCCACAGAGCCTTGAAGGACTCCAAGAAATGTCCACTGTCATATCCACAGTTATGAGCATGTTCAACTACAGGATGTTCTGACTGACATGCTGATGTGCTGACTTGTCACCATTCATTGAAGTCATTGAACAATGAAGCGGAAAAGCTGTTTTTTTCACATCACACTAAACTTAAGAGGAATGGCTAATATCCCTTAGTCAAATCAAGTTTTGCAAAGCTGCATCTAATCTGCATCTAATCTAATCAAGCTGTCCTTGAGTGTATTTTATTGAATGAACATGGCCCTGCATTTAGGCTCTGCATTCACCTTTCTGAAGTCCACATAGAACCGGACCAATGTACCAGCCTTGGAAACCAGGCAAATGGTATCATTGCCTGCATACACAGCCCAGTGGCATCTCAATGTACTATTCTGTCTGATTAGTGCAACCTGGTAGAGGCCAAACATAATGTAAATAACAAACATGGTACATGGGTCAGTGAATAATCCACTAAAACTAACACAAAGAAACTCCCTCATGCATTCTGTTGTAATTGCCCAGTGTGGTCCACATCAATTCTTTTGAAGGTAACAATTGTGCTTTTCAATTGGCCAGAGAATTCACTAGCTAACATTTATGACTTGCCATACAACATTTGCATACATCACCACAAGTGCTAGACTTGTAACTTGTAACTTCACTGTCCTTAATGGCTCACCATATAATTATGAAGAGGCACATGGGAAAGCATTTCTCTGCATCTTCTTTGGACTGATATCTGGAATATCTTTTCTGTATTTAAGTGTCCTGCACCACTCGGTATGCTGTAAAATCACAATAATAATATATAAATAGAGATAGGAGAGTAAAATTTGGCAACATTTGACTACAGTTCTGTTTCATGACTGCTCCTTCTGTCAGAAGAGTATTTGCATGCATTTGATGTAAAATGGTCTTTAGCTAGTTGTACCACTTCCTCAAATGACATCAGCTGGTTGTGCTGAACTCATTTTGCTGTTCCCTCAAAAGCAACAGTCAACTGATCCAGTACCATAATACCTACCACCACTTTGATGGCATGCCTATTGTTGATAGTTGATGGTGTTGTGTGGCAGAACTATTGCAGGATTGTTCTATTGAAGCCCAGGTGCTCCAGCAAATGCATGACGTGCATGGCATGCTTACTTGGATCACCCAGTGGGGCTATGGCAATTTCCACATTGGTGCTGCATGGTTGTTAAGGTTTCCTGAATTGTCTTGTGTGTCTATCTTTCAACAGTGTGATTTTGTTAAGGGTTCTAATGATGCCTTTGAGGGACCAGATCTCCATTATGGTGTAAATTCCTAATTTTCTCCTATTTAGTCACTCATAAATTGGAGGCAGGTCGTCAATGCTTTATAACACCAATTTATGACCCTTTTTATGTTCAAATTTTTGAGGCTAAAAGGTGTCAGAAATTGGTGCTATTCCAGACAACCTGGATGGAGAACATCCTAAGTTATAGAAACGATCTTAAGGTTGCCAGATCTATGAACAAGATCTCTTTACTCTGATAGAAGATAGAAGAAGATCAGAGGATTATAAAACAAAATTCTTATTTTACACTGTGCTAATGAATACAAACACATCACTGACACCATCAAGAAAATATGAAGCAATAAATTGGGACTATTAATTTAAATCCAGATCATTTGAAAAATAACCATAATGTATGTGTAGAATAAATGGTAAGAAAAGTAACAAGTCGAGTGTAGCCGAATGTAGTTGAGTAAGAGTAACGTTTCTTCTTCACAAAGCTACTCAAGTAAAAGTAAAAGTTATGGTGCAGTAAAACTACTCATAGAAATAAATTCTTTTCAAAAAGTTACTCAAGGAAATGAAACTCGTTACTACCCATCTCTGGTAAGACATAATACTAAAAGAAATCAAACCTCTTGCTGACTATGTATGTACATTCTTAAAACAAGCTGTTTCCCACCCCTGATTAAGAAAAGACTGATTGTGACCCCAGTCACCTGCCCACGTATACAGGTAGGCCCATATTAAATCTACAGTTCATTTCCAACATGCTAGAAGAAAATGTTGTGGTAGAGCAGTTATGTTCCTTTCAAAGTAGTAATAATGAAATCAGTCATGATGGAGGGATCATCCCAATATTGAGACAGTGCTGGTTAAAGTTTGTAGATGTAAATAGTGACTTCTTCACACATACTCAAGTAAATTTTGGTGTTTCACAAGGTCCTGTTTTAGGCCTGTTGCTTTTCTCTCTCTATGCTTCATTTTATTCCCAAAATTAGTAATAGTTTTCACTGTTATGCTGATGACATACCATTATATGTCTCAGCAAAGCTAGATGATTGACACCAGTTTAATAAAGTTCAGAAATAAGTGAAGGACATTAGACACTCAATGCTTATTAATTCCCTTGCACTTAATTCTGACACGACAGAAGTACAGGTACTAGGAGGTAAGAAGTAAGCATGTGGATGGCTTTTCTGTTTCATTATGTGTACCATGTAGAAAATATTACTAGAATAACCTTTTTCAGAATAGAAATATTGCCAAGATAACAAAACATAATGTCACTACCTACACACCTACACCACAACTAGTCTGTGCTTTTGTTACCTCTAGGTTGGATTATTGTAATGCTTTACTAACTGGATGTTCTACTAGGTGCATAAACAAGCTCCAGTTAGTCCAAAATGCAGTTCACAGACTGCTAATTAAAATTTAGCATTCACTTAAAATACTTTTGTTATCCTATAAAGCTTTGAATGGTTTTGTGCCACAGCACGTCAATGGACTGCTAGCATATTATGATCTTCCACATCTACTTTTATCAAGAGGTACTGGCTATTTGTTGGTATCTCCTGTAATGAAGACAACAATAGGACCACAGCTTTTTAGTGCAAGTTATGTAATAGCCTTCCAAAAAATATAGAGGACTCATACAGTCTCAGTGTTTAAGTCTAGTCTGAATATTTATTTGTTTAGTCAAGGCTTTTGTAAATAGGTTTCCTTATGTAAAGGAGTAGATCTGGGGGACTCATAGAGTTGGTGACCTGCCTGATCCCAGCCAAGGTGGCTCAGAGACTACTGCAGTCCATCCCCAGAAACATTATTTTAGTTAAATGCCTGATTATCTAAAATCTATGGAAAACTTATCGCCAACTTGTAGAAGAACTTAGCTGGGAGTTATTGCCACATCACTTGTATAGTCCTGACCTCGGTATAAACCATTTCCACACGTTTTGACCATTAAAGAGTTATTCACTATCAGTAAATTCAGATAATATGTGCTAAATGTATTAGTGAGATAAGTGGGAAAATATTGGTCCAAATGGAAGTCAGATTAAAGGTATAACTCCGTGTAGGTGCTGTTGCACTTAAGACCCAAATTGTTTGCTTTAAGACTCATTAATTTTTTTAATCCACATGCCTGGGTAATGAATACTCTGTGCTCCTGAAGAGGTATTGGTTGGTTCCCTGGCAGTTTCTTACGGGACGGGTTCCCACTTGATACCTGATTGCATATAAGCAGCTGCGGGTGAAGGGCCTTGCTCAAGGACCCAACATTACCAGCCCAGTGATGCTGTGGCTTGAACCGAGGACCCTCCCTTCAACAGGCCAACACCTTAACCACCAAGCTACTCTTTAAGAAAAAGCACCTAAGGTGTGTCATATAGATAGGTGGAGTAGGAAAGAAACAGCCTCCAATGTCCAGACAACTCTAAAAGATAACAGACTGATTGTGCTGCTGTTGTCTTATACATTTCCATTCTCAGGGCGAATTAAATTAACAACCCACACCCAAGTGAAATCACAACCATGAGCTATGAACTGACAGTGGCCCCAGCCCCATATGTTATTTTATATTCCCTACCTCAATAATTCTGTTATTATTGTAAGTTCAGTAGAACTACATGTACATAAATGTCTTATGTTTCTAATAGACATGGATTCTTGATCTTTATCAAGTTTTCAAATCTCAAAGTTTTCAAATTTACAGTGTAAGATTTGAAAGTAGGACGTATCACAGTGTTGCTGTGACTAAAGACAAAATTTTACATTTTGGCTTTCAGGTGAAATTTTCTTAGATTCTCTCTGCAAAGACTTCAATGATTGTTTTTCAAATACTTTAATACTCTATGTGCAAACCCAAAACATTGCATATCATGATAATATCAACCATGGATGGAAGCAGTCCAACACAGCTCTGATGTGTTTGCAGTCCTTTTATTTAACCAGCGCAACTCAAAAACAAGCCAACTGTCATAGTGTAAAATCACGCAAAAAAAAACAAAAACAAAAACTAGTTATTTACTTTTCTAACTTTCAGCAGAGTATCTGCATGTGATTTTTACTGTACCATGTTTTGCACAGATTAGGATCAGACACAAACCCCTTCATAGCATCTTTGCAGACACTGCCTAATCTCACCCTCAGTTGTAGCCAGTGACAGGAGCACAAAGCCCAACAAAGGCCTCACTATTATATAAGCAATGACAGATCAGCAGACAGGGGAGGAGGAAACCCTGTCATCATGGCAGTAATGTGTATCAGCCATATAGGAAGAGACAGAGGGTGGGTGGGGGAAGGCTTTGGTTGCTGTGCATTAATTGAAATTAAAGCTAACTAATTGAGACTAATGCTAATTTGGTCTGGTCCTGCTGCATATGGGGCTTTGAATAAGACATTTACAAAGATTTATATATAAGACCTGATTATACATGCTGCTGAGTGAAGGTTGGGTTTCTAGTGTGCGTTCACTCTATCCTCTATAGCGCTTATCCTGTTAAGGGTCATGGGATTCCTGGAGCCTAACTCAGGAGATTTGGGGCATGAGGCAGGGTACACCCTGGATGGGGCGCCAATAAATTGCACACTGCGAGAAATTGGAAATGCCAATTGGAATACACAGCAAATCTTTGTTCTGTAGCAATATGTCCTTATTTGGCAATAATGTGGAATACTCGGAGGAACCCTCGACCCTGAAGGTGCAAAGCCACCGTGCTAACCACTATCATACCACTATCATACACAGTTATTTCATTGCCATTTTCATTTTGCCATTTTACCTTCACATTTTTGAGTTCATTTTGGTCTCCATCCATATCCTATTATTAGCCCGCATGTCAAGCTCCCACCCATCCCTTGACATTGAAGAAACCAACCAGGGATTTTGGGGTGATGTGCTGGAACAATGTTAGGTGCCCTAGAAACACTGAGAAACACTGCTTCTCAACTCTGGTCCCAGATGACCACCTGCCTCTTACATTCTAGTGTTTTCTCAGCTCCCAGCAGGCCTGATGTCACTAATCAGCTAATTAGCATCCTTTTATGAATTGAAATGGGTGTGGTAGAGCAGGGAAAAACACTAAAATGTGCAGGGCAGGTGGTCCTCCAGGACTGCTTTGGTGTAGTGCCCTGCGGGGAGAGCGGTTGTGTTTGTGGGTGGG
>JAQQZT010000021.1:15127964-15145569 GCA_030068275.1 Clarias platycephalus
CCCAACTTTCTGTTCATGGATGATAATGCTCCACCACATCGTGGCAGAATTGTCACAGCTTGACTTCAGGAAGTTGGGAGTGCCTCACTTGGATGATCGTACCCCACCCCCACGTGACCTGGCAGAACTGCGTGTAGGTCTTGTGGAAGAGTGGAACGCATTGCCTCAGAACAACATCATGAGGCTAGTGAGGAGCATGAGACGTCACTGATTTTTGTTATTTGGGGCTCAATATCCCTAACGTATTGTGAGTAGTGTATGTATATAAATTAAAAATATATAATTCATCTTTAAATCAAATATTATAAAAATATATATATATCATCATCATCATTATTAAACGTTGAAATATGTCTTCATTCTGAAGCGTGTTGGTGTAGAATCAGGAACCAGTGGGTACTATTTCAAAGACCTGAGAAACATTACTAACTGAGACACCCTGGCCAGCAGAGGGCAGACATGCACTACTGGTCTCATTCACCTCGTGTTTAACTTCTCATGTCAAGCCTCAGACACCTAGTCACTAAAACCATGAGGGTTATATATACAGGGGTATGAGGGTTATATATACAGGGGTATGAGGGTTATATATACAGGGGTATGAGGGTTATATATACAGGGGTATGGGGCGATATGTACAGGAGTATGGGAGTTATACAGTGGCAAGAAAAAGTATGTAAACCTTTTGGAATTTCATGGTTTTCTGTATTAATTTGTCATAAAATGTTATCTGATATTCATCTAAGTCAAGAATATTGACAAATATGTTGTTGGTCTTTCGGCTGCTCCCAGCAAAGGGTCGCCACAGCCACATACAACCTTGGCACAGGTTTTACGCTGGATGCCCTTCCTGATGCAGGCCTCCCATTTTACCCGGACTTGGGGTTTGGACACTGGCTGGGAATCAAACCCAGGCCTTTTGCATGGCAGGCAAAACACCTACGGCTGAGCCACTATAATTTTTTTTTTAATTTAAAAAAAAATCTGATCTTTCATGTCTTTATTGAGAACATACCTGGAGACCTGTTAAGAAAATGAGTTTGGAAGTATGGACTAGAGCATCTGGACGATGTGCAGGTCTGATCCACAGCTACCGGAAGTGCCTGATTGAGGTTATTGCTGCCAAAAGGGGGAAAAGCAGTTATTAATTCCAAGGGTTCACTCACTTTTTCCACTACTATTTTGAGTGTTGAATGAGTGTGAATAAAGACATGAAATATCAGATTTTTTTGTGTTATTATTATAGGAACATTATATTTGCCAATACCCTTGACTTAGATGAAGATCAGATCACTCTCACTTACTCATCTTCTATACCGCTTTATCTTGAGCCTATCCCAGGAGGCTTAGGGCATGAGGCAGGGTACATCCTGGACAGGGTGGCAATCCATTGCAGGGCACACACACACACACACACACACACACTACAGGCAATTTTGGGAACGCCAGTTAGCCTAACCTGCATGTCTTTGGACTGTTGGACCAGAGGAAACCCACCAAACACAGGGAGAACATGAAAACTCCATGAACACAGAGACAGGAATCGAGCCTGGCCAGGAATCAAACTCAGATCCTGGAGGTGCAAGGCGACAGTGTTAACCACTACACCACCATGCCGCCTAGAAAAGATCACATTTTATTTTATTTTAATGCAGATAAATGACAAAATTTGTTCAAAAACTTTTTCTTGCTAATGTATGTATAGGGATATAGGGGTTTTATATATACAGTGGTGTGAGGTTTATGTGTAGAGGGCCGTGACGGGTGATATTTACAAGGGTATTGGGGTGATATGCTGAGCTAATATTCAACAATTCTTTCCAGTTTTAAAATGAAATCGAACCAGTCCCAGGTTGTGACTTTTCAGCTTCAGGAAAGTCCTCACTTGTCCAGATGTGTTTGACAGGCTTTTATTCTGTTATTAACCCCGGCTGTTTGAACAGAGAGGGAGGGTGGATCAATGGAGATGTCACCAAACACTGAAAAGCACTCAGAAAGCAGCATCTATGATACAGACCTGAATGGACCTCATGCCATCATTTACTCACACACCCGAGTTAAATAGGTGCTGATCCCAGTCGCTCGCTTATTATCATGCTCCCATGCAGAACATTACTACATACATATAAACAGTGATTGTAACATTTCAAGACTTTTTGTGAACTGTGACAGCAAAGCTCCCCATCACTGCAACATTTCAAACAAACGTCCACACTTGCACTGGGGGACAGAGTATTTAAAGCACCTGAAAAAGCCTGGCTGTAACACCTCTGACAATCACCCGTTAACTCTTGTTAGTTGTCTTCCTCCCACTGCTGAAGTCTGATTTCTGACTGAAATTTTGTTAAACGTCGCAGATTTTATTAAGATTAAAGATGATGAAGGTCATGCAGATGTGTGGGACAGTCAGTGTTTTACAGGGAAATGGCTCATAGTAAGAACAGGTGTTGTGCGCTTTATAAACCTCAGAACTGCAGGATATTTATTATTATTGGTTTTATTTAAGTTAAATTTTTTATTGCATCCACATTAGATTGCTTCCTGTCAGGGTCCAAATTAACTAATTAACTATTCTGTTTATGTAAGATACAATCTGAGCATTAACCATGGCATTCTGGAACATTATGGAACTTTGTGGGACATTTTGAAACTTTGTAGAACTTTTTGGAACCTTGGGAAACATTATGGAACTTTTGTCAAAAAATATTAAACTTTGTGAAACTTCTTGAAAAATTATGAAACTTTATAGAACTTTTTGGAACCTCTGGAAACATTATGTAATTTTGTGGAACATTATGGATCATTGTGAAACTTTGTGAAATATTATGGGACTTTATAAAACAGTATTGAAGTTTGTGGAACCTTGTGAACAATTATTAAACATTATGGACCTTTGTGATATATTATAAAACACTTGATTTGAAGTACAGTTCCAAACAAATAAATTGTAATTGTGTTGTACTTACTTATTACTATAAGTTTCGGTAATAAATAAAAATTAAAAGAGTATTTGTTGGCAATTTCTCACATTCTTTGTAATTACATGGCATCTAATTACAATGCTAACTTTATACGAAAATAAATTGTCAATGTAAACATAACAACCTTGTGTTTTAAGTAGTGATTTCTGTAATCAAATAAATATGAACAAATTGTTTACATTTTAAATGGTTTACATTCTAAAGTATATAGTTGTACCGTACCAGGGTCCGCTTGGTAAAGTTTTATACTGAAACATGTTAATAAGGTAAGAGTTAATGTGTGAGGACAACATGAGGTATGAAACATTGTGGATTATATAATATGCCATCTCCCTTGCCTTTGTCAAGTGGACACTTAGCACTATTAGTTAAAGCAAACAGCATGGCATGATGGGAGGCGATGAGCTGCCTGACAGGCAACTGGGGTGAAGCCGTGCGCAGACCTAGCCTCGCTGGCTCTCCCTTGAACAATGGACCAGACGCAAGGTACATCCTACTGCTTTTGTACTCGTCCACATGGGGCCAGGGGTAACAGGTAAGGCAGCTAAACTCACTCTGGGGGGTACGTGCACACACACTCACACACACACACACACACACACCCCACACTCAAGATGCTGATAGTGTGGAAGCTAGGAATGCAACATAAACAAACAGGAAGTGATTGAGATGAGCTGCCTTCACAGTTTACGCAGATCTATCAGACTGACTATCCACAATATTCCCGTTTCCTACAGTGAACTGGTTGCACTGGCTCTAACATGGTGGTCTGAAAAAAATTGCACGTCATCAGTTTTTATGACAGCCTGTAAAACGTGATGTGAAATTAGACCGGTTGGTGGAACCAAAGCTTTCAGCGTGAACCAGAACTTGATCATCTTGACACTACTACAGATCAGTATTCAACACATCCTGACAGTTCGATGGACTCGGGTGTGTTTGCCCACCTGGTTGGGTGGCAGGTATCCCAGTGTGAGGGTGAGGAAACACACTCGCTGCGGTGTGTACGCATGCATGCATGCTGTGAGCTTGATGGAATTAGGAGGCTGTCGATTGTTTTCTCCGCAGAGGCCCACAGCCTCCTGAGCCTTCCACTCTCACGCTTGCAGTTCAAAGAGAGGCAGACGGGGTGGGGAGGGATCCCTCTCTTCCTGCGCTCCTCCACACGGTGTTAGACCGCTCATCGTCCTTGTATCCTTGCCTCATTTCCTAATGACTGGCCGCAAGTGGCAAGTTCTCTGTGCTCACTCACGGCTCCTCACACGTACACACACAGGGCTAAAGGATTTGTTTGGAAAGGTGGATCAGTGTCACACCTCCTTCTATATGAGAAACAAAGGTCAAAAGCTTAGCCTTAGCTCAGCAGTAACATTTTAACTAAGTATTTTTACTAAAATGTATTTCTCTGATACGTTTTAGAGCTGAGCGTGTGAATGTTGTAAACAACTCTCATGTGTTGTGTGTGTTAGTTCACATCCAATATTTTTTACCCTTAAAAAGAGGAAAGGTTTTATGGCATATTATTATTATTATTATTATTATTATTATTTTATAATATTATAATTTTTGGCCATAGAAACAATTAAAAACAACCAGAAAAAGATGTGATCATGTGCATATGTGCTATTTCTTTGCCTATGTGACCCATTTTTTTTGTCTATTAAAATGAACTAAAATTAGTTTATCATATTGCCTATTTAGTGCTGAAATATGAGATATGTCACTCTATACTGCACAATCCTGAGCCGTATATATGTTTATAAAAATAAATAAAAAAACAGCAAAACAAATAATGGCTAAAATGTTCTGAGTTCTGAGGTTACGGTGGAGATCTTCTTCTGTGTGAAGTTACGAGAAACTGACAATCTTTGAACTGTCAGTGTGAATAACCTGCTCTGAGATCTGACTGTAGACATCAGAATGTGAAGACTCAACCATTAGACGGCTGTTCAAAGTACACGAACATGCTGTGGCAGGATCTGTGTTCACTTAAAATTAAAATAAGCTCAATATTACACTCTTGGGAAGTAAAAATATACTGACAATATTCAGTTAAAAGTTAGATATATTAACTGCTTTCTTGTTTATTGTATTATCTATCTATCTGAATTATCATGATGTATGGGAATATTCTGGCAATAGCGCAAGACATTTTCAAGCTTAAAATAAAACTAAAAGTTTAGAATCTGGCTTAACGATGTCATAATGAGAAACGTTAGCTAAACCACCCGTGTTTAAATGATTCCCCGGATCACACACGTCCCCCTGCACACATTTAAACTGGGCAACACCTATGAAAAAAAAAGCAGCGTTTCCGGGTTTTCCGTGGGTGGGATCAGCCGAGAACGGGAGAGAGTTCAGAGGAACATTTAAGGGTTCTGGAGATGAAGGGAGATCAGAAGAAAAGGTGCAATTACTTCTCCTTTCTTATGGAAATGCTAATGAAGTAGGCGATAGGGCCGCAGACAGTGGGGGGCTACAGGCAGGTTGAGCGTCACCATGTAAACAGCTTCCTGCCACGGAGCCATTTAGCCCTCACTTTTACTGACTAACAAGCCATCTTCACGATGACTACAAAGAGCTAGGTTCCATCAAAGACCAGCACGAGCACCGGTCGCACTGCCAGGCCTGACCACTGCAGCGCTTTCCCAGGAGAGTCAGGGAGCACGTCGTTCTCAGCTCATCTCATCTGTTTTAAGGTTTTCCCTGCAGCGTAGTTACACTTCTTACAGGAGTACAGGTTAATAAAGTTCTTTGAATCTTGAATCAGACAAGAGTCACATGGCCACCACCACCACCATCATCATCATCATCATCATCATGGTGCTTGATGTGAAACCAAATCACACAGCCAGCGAGTGAGTGAAAATCTGCTGTATTCTGAAGAAACCAATTCTTTTCCAAACTGTGAATCGTCACTAAGAATGAACACATCTATATAAAGAGAGAGAGAGAGAGAGAGAGAGAGAGACGAACTCACACTTCTGTGTGATGAAGCTCCTGTATAAATCAGACGCTCTGACTCATGCGCACTCTCCAGTCGTTATCGAGTATATCATTTCCATCTGCTCGCTTCAGCTGCTCGGCCCTGAGTGCGTTCTCTCATTAGACACCGCAGTGTGAAATGTAAACTGCAGCTGGATTTGGTTACCACAACAAATGTCAGACATGGGAGTTTGCTGGGAATATAATATATGTACATTAATCATGCGCGAAAGGTAGCTAGCTAGCCCAGGTTGCCTAGAAACCAAATGTTTGAAACCCAAAATCGCCTCAGCGCGATAAACGTAAAAATGAACACTCGGTTTGCTCATACGTGCAAAAGTATTCCCTGTGATGCTTTGTATGTTCTCCACGGCTTTTCGTTGTTCCCCGGACGTGCTGTGTCACATGGTGTCCCAAGAAGTCTTATAATACTTAGTTAGGTTCGCTCGGTTCTAGTGGCACATTTATTGGCCATTTTAATGTAAAAAAAATTAACTCACAAAATATTTGGTTGTATTTGTTCTTTTAATTAAGCAAAGTTTAAAAATTGCTCTTTTAGGTAAAATCTAATTTTAATGTGCAAATTAATTTTGTCTGCTTGTATAAGGAAGAAACGGAGTGGTTAAGAAACTCAACAAGCACGTCACACAAAAAAACAATAACACAATAATATACAGAGGGCCCAATAAAATTATGCATGCTTCATCAGTTGCTATCTATGCCCTTTTTAAAAGCAATATATAGAATTATGTTTCCTTTAAAGATGTCAGTATTTGAACCATCGTTGGTGCGATCAGCGACCATCAGACGAAAGACATATATTTTTCACCTTGAAGTGTGTATACACTTTTTGACCCCTCTGTATATTACAATCAGGACGTTCAGATTCTGCTGTTCTCTAACCACCCTAAGCAGATGTAATAATGAAACCCTCCTGTAGATGGCGGTGGATCAGATCAGGGGCGGAGGTGGGGTGGACGGAGCTACAGCTGTGGTAAAAGATCCAGGAGTGGGCCGTTTCTATTGTCCTTTAATGAGCGGCTTTGATCTGCGCTCAGCATTTAGTGTTTGTACACCTGGACTACAGCAGGGCTTTGGGTGGCAGGAAAAAAAAGACAGGGTGCTGCTGGGGAATTGGGGTGTGTTTGTGTGAGTGTGTGCGTGTTGATTGAAGATTGAAAGTAGATGTAGTGAAGCCATATGAGTTAGATCCAGCGTCATGCAGGTAACAGTAACGGTAACGGTCCCTGGCGTGGGAATGCAGTAAAAGAAGACCTGGTTAGAGCCCTAGAGCTTTTGTTTGTCCTGTTTTTATGGTCTGTGGTGTTTATGGTCATGGAGCTTCAGTGGGATCATAAGCCTGTAGATCTTCAATGTGATGGCCAGACGAGAACCGCTGGAGTCTTGAGTTCTACGTTAAACATCTCGGAGTGAAGGGGATGCGATCTTTAGGATCAAAATCAAGGGGGGAAGAAGAGGATATGATTTCGATCCAATTGCAGTTTTATTATCAAAGTATTGAACATCATGGGTTATCATGTACGCATAGCGGCTGTACCTCTGTGTGAATACTGCTCCAGGGGTAGACAACAAATTCAGCCTTACACTATCTCTTTCTCTCTCTCTCTCTCGCTCTCTCTCTCTCTCTCACACACACACACACGCACGCACGCACGCACGCACATATTATGTGCAGATTTCTAATATATCAGCTGTATTTGAGCTGAAATTATGCATTCCATTTCATTTAAGTTTCTGGATCCACTCTGTCATGCAGCTAAGGTACAGCTGCTCACTACAAACTCGGGGTTTAATTGTGTGTTTTCTCACACACTGGTGTCTGCTGACCTCAGCTGTACATATTTGCACCAGAAAACATGAAGCCTACAGATGCACACACACACACAAACACACACACGCACCCACACTCACAGCTCACTAGGACACAGTTCAAGCTCTGCTAATATCTTTACAGCAGCATTAAACAGGAATTACAGATTAAACAGTTGTTCATGAAATATGGCTTTTTTACTTTTTCATTAGTACGTATGATTACATGCACAAGGCAGAACCAGTAAAACTGGTATTATATCCAGCGCTTTACATTGGCACTTTATTGTATTTAAGTACATTATTATATTTAGATTATAAGATACTTTATTATATAAGCATGAGCATATTTCTAGTTAAATCTTGAATATAGGTAATTTTTTTTCTACACGTTCTTAAAATAAGATTATAACAAACCAAATATAAGATTGTTAAGCTTACTTCTACTCAAATGCTACTAAAAGTCATTCATGAAATATGTATTTTTTTAGATTCAAACATCTCTTTATCACCATGATTATCACATATGATTACATGCACAAGGCAGAATGATGTTATATATTATATGTTATGTTAGATGATTATTTTTTATTTGATTAACAGTATATTTCATACAAATTTCACCGATTTTTTAAAATCAGTCACAAGCTCTTCTCTCTCACTGTACAAGATAAAGTCTATCATAGGCTCCTGCTCTGTTTCATTAGCATCCCAAAGGTCCCGGGCCTATTGTCGAGGACAGAGGCTGAGATGGGAGGGAGCAGGGAACAATTACAGAGCCTGCAAAGTCTTTTTATCCTTTTCAAAGCCAGGGTGATTAGGAGAGGAAAGTTTAGATTTCCTGAACTTGAAGTGGAAATGCAGCAGTGACAGACGCATCTCAGGACTCAATCCACATCTGGCGAAGAGTAAGGGAAGCCTGTGTGTGTGTGTGTGTGTGTGTGTGTGTGTGTGTGTGTGTGTGTGTGTGTGTGTGTGTGTGTGTAGGGGGAAGTGAAGGACTGATACCTGTCCTAAACCATCAACTTTCTTAAAACAGTTCAAAATAAACACACAGGACGATAAAGTGAAAAGAAAAAGAAACACAACTCACATGTTCCGAAAATAAGACTACAACAAACCAAATACAAGATTCTTAAGTTTATTTCTGGTCTAATTTTACTAAAATTGTAAGCAGAATAAGTGAACATAGATACATTTATCTACACTTTGATAAAATAAGACTACAACCAACCAAAGTAAAGGTTATTAAGCTTATCTCTAATCAAATATTACTAAAATTGAAAATGAGTGAAAATGTCTTGAATAAAATGTATCTACTCTTTTCTAAAATAAGTTTACAATAAACCAAATACAAGATTATTAAGCGTATTTCTTGTCAAATGTTAGTAACACTGTGAGAGTAAAATGTCTTGAATCTAGTAAAATGTTCAAAAATAATATTACAATAAACCAAATGAAAGATTATTTAGCCTTTATTAGTCAAATGTTGTTAAAATTGTAAATGAAAATATCTTAAATCTAGTTACATTTATCTGCACTTTTATTACAAATACATTTAATTTATCAAATAAGTTGACAACAAACATAATACAAGATTATTAAAATCATTTCCAGTCAAACGTTACTAAAATTGTAAGAGTAAAATGTCTTTAATCTAGTTACATTTATCTACACTTTCTTATATTTATATACACTTCATTATAAAATTACTTAGATATTAATAAGATTATTAAGCTTATTTCTAGTCAAACTGTTACTTTAATTTTAATTTTCGCTTAAAACTTTTGTAAATGTTATTTTACAAAATAACTTTGATTAGAAGTAAGCTTAATACTCTTTTTTTTAATGTGATTTGTTTTAATCATAAGAAAGTGTAGATAAATGTTACTATATTCAAGATCTTCTTACTTGCTAAGATATTTTTTTTTGCATTGCAAAGTTAACTCCCTCTCTTGAATCAAAATACACTCAGTTGTAAACTGAATACAGGATATCGATCACTTTTGGGTAAAGATGCTTGCGCTTTGTGTGTGTATGTGTGTGTCCTCTTCCCAGGCCTGAGTCATCTTCCACTGTTTACTTATTTAGGCTGGTGAGGAGAGAAGGGTGGAAAATATGCATCGTCCCTTATAAGCGTTCCTTTGTGGAGCACCAGTCGTCTGTAATATTTCTCACTCTGGTGAGAGAGAGCTCGTGCCAGGGCCAGGCAGCATCTCTTAACCCTGGAGACACTGACGAGATCTCTGTTTCCTACAAAGCACAGCACGTCGACATGTGGGACACACATAATTTTAAAAACAGTGGAAGGAAGTGTAATCAAATGATTAACGTCACGTTACAACTATTTGTGTACAGCAACATGGATCGAGTAATCATCAGGCTGTTCTGAATTATAATCAAATATTTGTGAGCAAAATTCAACATTCCAGAATTCAAACTAAGGACTATCAGCCCTTCTCTATTATTATTATTATTATTATTAGTAGTAGTAGTAGTAGTAGTTACTTTTAATCATGTATATTAGAAGATACAGGAAGTAACACCGTTTATTTTTCTTAGTTAGTTTCTAAATTTAAAGGAAAACAAAAGCTCCCCAAAACAAACAAAAAAAAAAGAAAAAGATGGAACTGAAACCTTAGCATGGATAAGTGCGAGGAAGTTCTACGACTTTATGGCCTTTGAGGAGAGAAATGCAGTAGGAAGTGGCGCAGTAAAGAAGTCACACTCCACAAAGCTGCTCTTAGACCTTTCCACTCAGGAACTACACAGACATGAGTGAGGAACGATGTAATGCACCTTATGAACTAACACGAAATCATTTCTGCACTTTATAGAGTGTAGTGTAGTGTAGTGTAGTATAGCATAGTAGTGTAGCATATGCCTTGCTGTGCTGCTTATAGAAGTAGTTAAATAATCAACGCTGAGAAAACCAGCCTCTGGATGCACATGTACGCAAGATCACATATTAGGACGAAGGCAGAAGGAGCTTTGTAGATATACCTCCTGATCCTGTGTAATACGGTTTGTAAGTTCAGATCAGAGCTCCTGTCGGTGTTAAGCGTTGCAGCTGGAGGCTGCAAAGGAGTTTCACCCCGGAGCAATCCACACTTCAGCAAGTACAGAGGCACACAGGCAAACACAAAGGATTTCACACATGTGGATTTGGGACAACAAAAGATTAACATCACTTGCAAATATACAACTGACAGATAAGACGGCTTTAGATTGGCTTGACTTCCTTTTTCTGTTTTGTAGCCCTTTAAAGTCAGATCATTTTAGCCATTTTTTGTTTAGCTGTATTTTTGTGCTTTTTAAATAAACATATACAAACATATATAGGGCTCAGGATTGTGCAGTATAGAGTGACATATCCTTTTTTCAGCACAATCTAGGCAACATGAACTGTGTCTAGATCAACTATGCAAAGCAAAAATGGGTGAAGAAATAGCACAGATACACCCAATCATATTAACAAGGGTGCCATATAAGCACTATATATATTGTATTTAACCTTTGCTGTGTTGCTTTCACGGATTTGTGTCGTTTAGATTTTAGCCTTTGAGTTGGAATAAAAATATCGAGAAAGGTAAAGTGAATTTATTACTAAATATCTAAAAATAAACCACTGATTAACTTTACAGCACACAACAAACGTGTAGAAGAGTAACTATTTATATCAGTTATGCTGCATATACACGCCACAATCCGGAGGTCAGATCATTTAAAAAGTGGGCCTTTGTGAGAGTTGTGTAAAAATGCTAAACTTTACAAATTTACACTTCCTAAATTTACAGAGAGAGTGTTAGGGTTTGATTCTGTGTGGTCTGATAGACAGCATGGTTTTTAGTTTACACCTTACAGAACAGTTATAGTCTTGAACTTTAGCCTTATGGTTGTTGTCAGTCTTTTAGCTGCTCCCATTGAGGGATCGCCACAGCCAACAATCTGATTAGCACAACAACTTGGCACAGGTTTTTTTTTCTTGGTTTGTATTTTGTTTTTACATCAGATGCCCTTCCTGACACAAGCCTCTGATTTTTCTGGGCTTGGGACCCGGCATCAAACCCAGGCCTTTCGCATGGCAGGCAAGAAACCTACCCCTGAGCCACCAATGCCAGACTTTTAGCCTTACAAGCCTTACTTTCAAAGAAACAAACATGCGTTCACTCATGTCCAATTGCGAAAGATTACATGTCTGGCGTACAACGTGCATCCCAGGATGTCTGGAAGCAAGCGCAAAAGCAGCGGCGATGAAGCAATAAGGACAGAAGTGAAAATAATTGAGAGAATGAAGCGAAGTGAAAAGATGACAGACATTGCTCGTTCTTTTAACATGAATCGTTCAGCCAAGAACAAGATCATGGAACATAGTTGTATACTGTGTATAGCCAATTGTGTTAGTATCCTAGTAGTTGGATGATGTTTGTTGGACTTATGGACAAATTGGACTTACGAACAAGCTCTCGGAACAGAACTCGGAAGTATGATGAGGGATTTAATGTACTTAAAGAAGTTTGTAATGTTGAGGGAATCATACTGGTGCTAACTGTTGTTGGCGTGTGCTGAGAGAAAATACAGGAAGCATACACACACATATAGTGCAAAATAAATTGTCTGCAACAAACCACGTTTATTTTTAATAAAAGATTTTAATGTGTTTTAAAAGTACACAGGCTAGTAAACATGCTAACACTCCAGGTCATTTTTCAGCGTATTTCTATGTATTCAAGGTGGAGCGCGAGGAAACAGTGGGCGTGGCTTCGGCGGACCAGGCCCCGCCCCCGGATCAGCAGGGGGTCCTCCATGCGCTTTTTAAGTCGCGCGTCATCGCGGAAACTCCAGTCGAAGTTCGCTGTCAAGGCGCCGGTATTCGAGCAGCTCCCCTCTGCGGTCTGGGCACTTATCTTCATCATCATCATCATCATCATCAACCTGTGATTACTTTGTTGCGGCTCGTTTTTGGTTCGTTTTGTTTTCTTGCTATCCTCCCGATAAGCCTGGAGATATGAGCTGTACCACTCCCGACCAGAGGCTGGAGCATCTCCTGAGCGCGGTGAAGAGCGAGTTTCAACAGGGCAGTGAGAAAGGAGACGCCTCCGAGAGGGACATCACACTCAGCCTGGAGGATGCTGAGCTCTGGGGCAAGTTTAAAGAGCTGACCAATGAGATGATTGTCACCAAGACTGGCAGGTATACCATGCACAACTTTTGTTTTTTCTTGAACTTTTTGTAGCCTAGGTTTGGTGTTTATGGCATGGTTCAAGCAGATCTTTACTGTTGGAGAATCACAAAGCCGGAGGCAATGTGATGCTTCTGCTTAGTAAGATCTTCTGTAGGATTTTCTGCTGTCTGGAATTTCCTTCGGATCAAAAAAATGTCTCTATCTATCTATCTATCTATCTATCTATCTATCTATCTATCTATCTATCTATCTATCTAGTGGATCAGACTCAGTGTTCAGTATTGTGGGTGTTCCTTGTTGTTTCCAGGCGCATGTTCCCCGTCCTCAAGGCCAGTGTGAGTGGTCTGGACCCCAACGCCATGTACTCGGTACTGCTGGACTTCGTGGCTGCAGATAACAACCGCTGGAAGTATGTCAATGGAGAGTGGGTCCCAGGAGGAAAACCGGAGCCCCAGAGCCCCAGCTGCGTGTACATCCACCCCGACTCGCCCAACTTCGGAGCCCACTGGATGAAGGCGCCTGTGTCCTTCAGCAAAGTCAAACTCTCCAACAAACTCAACGGAGGAGGACAGGTCAGGCCTCAGGACACTCCCCTGTCCTCATACTCATCAGCACGTTTATTTGTAGATCATATTGTCATCTCCATACATAAACATAACTTTGCGTATTCCCCCTCTTCCTGTAGATCATGTTGAACTCCCTGCACAAGTACGAGCCGAGGATCCACATCGTCAAGGTGGGCGGCATCCAGAAAATGATCAGCAGCCAGTCTTTCCCAGAGACTCAGTTCATAGCGGTTACTGCCTACCAAAACGAAGAGGTATGGAGGTCGAAACTAGTCGAGAAAATTCTGTCATGCTTTTGTCACAATGGATTAAAACATTGTTTTGTCTCTTTCTTTAGATTACAGCGCTGAAGATCAAACACAACCCTTTTGCTAAGGCCTTCTTGGATGCTAAAGAGAGGTGTGTATGATTACGTAACTTGTGGTTTAGATTAGAACATCACTGGTGTCTGGTGTAACATTATGTGATGGTTTTATAGAATAAGAAATTAACAGTTTTTGTTCTTCATTTTCTCAGGAGTGACCATCGGGAGGCCCAGGATCAAAGCAGTGACCCTCAGCAGTCTGGCTACTCTCAGAGTGAGTTCTCTTGTCAGTTATACACACAAAAATGCTCAGCAGAAGGATTCCTCTGTAATGACTTAACCTTCTTCTCTTGCAGTTGGAGGCTGGTTTTTGCCTAGTAATGGCCCCATTTGCCCCAGCAACAGCCCACCACAGTTCAACGGGTCTCCGGGTCACTCCTCCAGTTCTTACTGTGAGCGCTATTCCAGCCTGCGGAGCCACAGAGCATCTCCGTACCCCAGCCATTACCCTCACCGCAGCACTAACAACAGTAAGACGCTTCACTACCTGTTATTCTCAGTTTGTTCTTGTATTCAGATGTATTCTGATATATATATATTCATACCTTGCATATATTAAGTCTTCGCTGAGATAAGCTTTGGAATAAGGTTTAGGGTCTGACATGACTGTAAGTTCCTCAGATAAGGTGCTGACCGTGTTTCATGGTGTTTTTAGACAGTTACATGGATGGCTCATCAGGGAGTATTCCAACCCACGACAACTGGTCAACCCTGCAAATCCCTAATTCAAGTGGAATGGGCACCCTCGCTCATAGCACCAACTCCACCTCCAACACCAGGTCAGTCACATAAACTACCATTCGTTTTTTTTGATATTCAATTTTAATTCCTGTCATTTTCATTGATGCTTGTTCAAATTAATGGAGCAGTTACGTTAGTGATCAGCTTTTTAACCTTTAACCTCATTGTGTGTTCACAGCCAGTACCCTAGCCTGTGGTCTGTGGCTGGGACGGCCCTCACCCCATCTGGCTCTGCTTCAGGCTCCATCGCTGGGGGTCTAACCTCTCAGTTCCTTCGAGGCTCCTCCGTGTCTTACTCAGGTCTGACCTCCTCTCTACCCGTCTCTTCTCCGTCGTCCATGTACGATCCAGGACTGACTGAGGCAGGAGTAGCCGATGCCCAGTTCGAGACCTCCATTGCCAGACTCACGGCATCCTGGACACCTGTAGCACAGAGCTACTGAGAACTGACTAAGGCTCAAGAGACTTGCTGGCTGTTACAGAGATCCTTGAGATCTGGGATAAAGATCCCTAAATGGTGGTTAAAAAAGAAAACGAGAAGATCCAGAAGAGATTCCTTCATGCAGTTTAAGGGAATTCATTCGTGTTAGAAAGCTAGAATAAATGCATGACATAGGCGTTGCTACTGATGCTTTTAAAAAAAAATGTTTGACAGTAATTTTTTTGACATTTTTTGGGACCAACGCTGGAGCTCCTGGAACTACAAGATAAAAAAAGACCAAAGATTGTTGACTGAATAAATGTAAATGTCTGTAAATAAATTTTAAGTTAATTCTCATGGTTGGTCATATAAAATATAAATTTTAAATATTCAGAAACCTATGTGTGTTTGTAAGAGACAAATCATATGCAGTGGGAAGTCCTGGAACCTTGCACACACAAGTGCCTTGTACATACCTATCTATTTCTACTGGTTTGCTGTAAGCTTTATTTATGTCTTTTTAAAAATTAAATTAATTTTTTCTTCTCCAAAATGTCTGTTTCTACATCCTTTGTCTCACGACTCTACTGTGAAAAAGTATCTGACCCTCTAGACAGGTAAAATTAATATCTGAGATCATTTGCAAACATGCATACTGTACCTCCATATAATTGCCTTAAAAAAGTGAAAAAACAAACTGAAAAAGTATAAATGATATAGGTGGCACGGTGGCTTAGTGGCTAGCTCTGTCGCTTTGCAACTCCAGAGTCCAGGTTTGATTCCTGCCTCTGTGTGCGCAGAGTTTGCGTGTTCTCCCCGTGCTTGTCCGGTTCTCTGGTTTCCTCCCACAGTCCAAGGACATGCAGATTTGGCTAATTGGCGTTCCTAGAATTGCTTGTGTATGAATGAGTGTGTGAGTCTGTGTGTGTGCCCTACCGGCAATTATGCCGTATTATGTGTACCCCTCCTCGTGTGCTAAGTCTCCTGGGTTAGGTTCCAGACCCCCCCGCGACCCTGTATACAGGATAAAGATGTATGGACGATGAGACGACGACGATAACTGGCATCTCCAATTAAAATAAATTCAGCTCCTCGAGCCTCTGAAGCATCCATTTAACCTAGGAGTTTGTCTGAAACATCATGTTCCTCTGGAAACATTTCACTACTATTGAATATAGTTTGCACTCAATGGCCACTTCAATAGGAACACTTTTAAACGAGCAACCGTGCTCGTTCATTCCGGGAAAGTTACTTTTTTTCAAGTGCCAGAAGAACTGGTTTGAGTATTCCTGAAATGTATTTTTTTATATAAATAAATATGCATCAATCTTACACAAAATGGTAAAAAAAAATAATAATAAACCAATAAATTTTTTTAGAAAGATTAGATGATAATGATCAGACTGGTCTGAGCTGACTGGGAAACGACAGTAGAGTAACTCATATAATCTGTACTATATTGTACGAACACTCACACCTCTCCTCATTTCCATATGTGACACACATTATTGTTGTTTGAGCTACACATTCAATTGAAGATTCAAAGAACTTTATTAATCCCAGAGGGAAATTGCTTTGCACCAATAAGCTGCTGCACGCTCGCGCATGAATTTCAGTACTGTACATCATGTATTGTTGTACAGTTCTACACAACTTCTCTTCCTACGTGAAGTACATTATTGAGATTTACACTACGATGTACATTGCACATTAGTATATATGTATGTCTTTATTTAATGTTGTGTATTTCATGTGTATAATATCAATATATTGTCATTATCCCCATTGTTATTTATGATGTTATTTGTGTTTTTAAAAGGCAAATTCCTTGCGCTTATTAATGTATTTAACAACTATTCTGATTCTAATAATCACTCTTTATAAACACAGTGAGGAGAAAAGCATCAAGGAAAACACATCAGCCATGGAGGTGGATGAGCTTTAAGAGCAGAAGAGCAGGTCAGGTTCCTCTCCTGGCAGCCATGTATTAGATACAGATAGACATGGATATAATACATCATTCTTTTCTGATCTTTCTCAATAACACAATGTACAGTAACACAGCCTGCAGACTCTCTGGGGTGTTTTTTTTTTTTTCTTCGTTTGTTCTTTTGTTTGTTTTTGGACTATTCTGCATAAGACGGACACATTTTATTTTAAAGCAGTTCCAGGAATACAGGATTGAATGAGCACAGTTGGAATTAAAGTGGCCTATTAAAGTGGCCAGTTTCAGTCCTTGGTTAACTGGTTGCTTCATAAGGTTTGAGGAGCAGAATTTATTTTAATTGAAGATATAATTTATTTATTTTCTAAAGAGTTTTTTGTTTTTTTGTCAGATCTTAAGGCAATTATGTGGACATACAGTATAGCTATTGACAAATCATCTCTCAGGTATTAACATTCATATTTTTCCCATAGTTGTTTTATAATATATTCTTGTTTTATATATATATATATATATATACAGCAGGAGGAAGGAGAAAGTTCTGATGTATATGCTGACGTGCTGTATGTCTATACTATTATTCATTA
>JAQQZT010000021.1:15162639-15173458 GCA_030068275.1 Clarias platycephalus
TGTGAAGCTGCTTTGAGACAATGACCATTGTTAAAAGCGCTATATAAATAAAATTGAATTGAATTGAATTGAATTCAATACTATCATGGTCAGAAAACCAGTTATTGGTAGTTTTGGTACTGTGGGCAGGTGTTGAGTCCTGCTGGAAAAGGAAATCAGCATCTGCATAAAGCTTGTCATCAGATGGAAGCATGAAGTGCTGTAAAATCTCCTGGGAGACCTCTGAGTTGACTGTGGACTTGATAAAACGCAACACCAGCAGATGACATGGCACCATGAATCATCACCAACTGAAAAATTCACACTGGACTTCTGCCTCTACACTCTTCCTTCAGACTCTGGGACCTTGATTTCCAAATGAAATGCAACTTTCATCTGACAGGAGGATTTTGGAGCACTGAACATTGGTCGAGTAATTTTTCTATTTAGCCTACTTAAGATACTCCTGCTGTTGTCCCTGGTTCAGGAGTGGCTTGATACCAGGAACACAGCAATTGTAGCCCATTTCATTGTCTGTGCATGGTGGCTCTTGATACACTCGATGTCTCCAGCCCCTTGTGAAGCTCTCCTCGAGTCAACAGTCTTTCCCAATGTACTGTATGAATAGTGATTTACTTAAACTCGAAATGGCATATTTTAATATAATATTATAATTATTGTAATACTTTAATATTAATATTCATCATTTGTAACTCATTAAAATTCAAACAAAAGTATATATTTGAAATATTTTTAAATATTTTACTTTACTTCACGTTTTAAAATAAATTATACAATTATTATTATTATTATTATTATTATTATTATTATTATGTGCTTTATACGCTCACTCACTGTCCTATAAAAAATGTCCATATAGCTGCACTGTGAAAATCCTACATTAAGTTCCTCTCCTATCAGTCAAGAGGAGGAACCAGAGGCAATCTGAGGCACAGACACATTTAAACTGAACAATGAAATAAGTATTATAATGAAAGAAAAGGCATATTCACAACACGCTTGAAATCAGCTCTAGAACTTCTATTTATCATGCCTCGTCTGAACTGAGACTCAACGCTGTGTGTTACATAAACAAACTAGCCTCTATACAGTACATAGCTTATCAGTGTCCTGTAATGTAATGTACAGTAAATCTGATTGTTTGTTAGACCAGCCTTACTCAGTCAGTCTTATCACCTCTAAAACATTAATATTTTCATGCACTATTACTTCTGGAACAAACTATTCGTTAATGCCACATGTTCACAAATGCATAAACTCTATGCACTGTATAATCTGTCCACAGTGGCCATGGGAAATTAGCTTTCACAATCTCTCAGCAATAATAGCTGTTATGATTAGATCATAGACTGCGTTAATCAGTAGCACAGAAAATGTTGTTGTGTAATCCGTGTAATTATTCTCTCAGACCTTGGTGTCCTGGTACAAGCAGTGTTAATGAATGGTAAACATGATAAATGTCATTTACCCCGCTTTCCACGGTCTAGCCACTGCTGAACCGGATAAGAGTATTAGCCTCCACGTGGCACAGAGGTAACCTGATGTGTGCGGTTCAGGGTCAGTCTGTTTTGTTTTCTAGTCACCGCCTTGAAGTAAGCAAAGCCTGTCAGTAAGCAAAGCCTGTCAGTATAAATAACCCTCTTCGGCACTAGGATATATCTTAAAAGACCTCAGATTCTCTGTTTGTCAAACATGTATTCACCGGAGGAGCCTAAAAAGAACTATTACTCTCTGAAACTCGACGAGCGGTGTTCCAACACCATCCTCTTCAACATCCTGAACCGTACAGCCATGACGCACAGCTGTCACTGTGAGAACCGAAGATTGGTTTGTTTAAGGAACTCAGATAGTACCTGTCAGGCTGCTGCTGAAGTTCTGCTAAAAACCATTTGTTTCATGAAAAACCTTCCTTCTTTCCACCACCTACCAGAGTTGGATCAGCGTTTACTCATGAGGAGCCAATGGGTTCCGCTCTTCATCCTGGGCCTCGCGCAGGAGCGTATAACTGTCGAGGTGACCGACTTCCCCACGACGAGCTTCCTTCACAAGATCTTGTCTCATGACCAGAATAGAGACAGAGAGCAAGAAACGAAGGACATCCCCCTGAACTTGGCAGCTGTGAATAATCTCAAATCCTGCTTGGAGAAACTCTGGAGGCTCGACCTGACTGCTGAAGAATATGCCTACCTCAAGGGTTCAGTCTTATTCAGTCCAGGTGACAGTTCTTACATTTTATATTATAGTTTAAATATACAGTAGCTTAGCTCAACATTAGTACATATTGAAAACAGAAATATAATATGCATAATTCCATGCATGAAAGCAGTTATATAACTTGTTTCCTGAGACATTCTGCTCCCTATTTACAATTTTAGCTTTAGCTTGAAATGGTGCATTACCCTGTGGATATATAGAGATAGACATGAACGGCAACAGTACTCAAAAGTATTATAGCAAAAATAGGCTGTGGCATTTAAATGATGGTCTAAAGCGTGCAGAGAAAATAGCTCCCACACCAATACAACACCACCAGCCTGAACCGGTAATACAAGACAGGATGGATTCATACTTTCATGTTGTTTACTTAAAATTCTGACCCGACCATACGAATATCGCAGCTGAAAATCGCGACCCATCAGACCAGGCAACACTTTTCCAATCTGTCTGGCACTAACACCCACATTCAAAATCACTTAAATTACCTTTCTTTCCCATTCTGATGATCGGTTAACGAGTAATTGAACAGGTGTACCTACTGAGGTGGACAGTGCTATATACATATACACTACTGCTCAAAAGTTTGGGATCACTTGCAAAATTTCTTTGTTTTGCGATTTATTTTCTACATTCTACAACAATACTGGGGATTTCAAAACTGTGAAATAACACATATGGAATTGGTTAATTATGTAACAACAACAACAACAACAGTCAATTGGTATTTTAAGATACGGAGGTCAGCTGTCCTGGAACAGTTCCTGCAAGAACAGCATTGTGGCGAGTGCATTTGTAAAACCCATCAAGAACCAGGATGAAACTGTCTCTCATGAAGAACTTCCCAGGAAAGCGAGACCAAAACTTACCACTGATGCAGAGGAGAAGTTCATTTAGAGTCACCAGTTACCTCAGAGATCACCAATTAACAACCAGCACCTCAGATTAGAGCCATTAGGAAAACTTTACAGATCATAAGTAGCAGAAACATCTCAATATCAACTGTTTAAAGAAGATTATCGCATATTATGGACTCTGTCAGCATTGTTTTACAGTGTAGAAAGAAAGAAAAATCAGGAACGACCACTTAGAAAGTGATCCCAAACTTTTGAGCGGTTGTGTATATCATAACCCTAGCTGGACTACAGATGGATGGATGAATAGGTCATATGACTATAATGAGCAAATTTTTATCAGTCTTTGTTCTGCCCCTTTGTTCCTTTTAATTAACAACAATTTAAGCATGTTTTGAACGTGAAAGTATGCTCACATTCAGTGAAGAACATTTAAGTTTTTTCATGTTTGAGAACCATTTTCAAATTAATAAATCTCCAAAAAAAAGGGGAAATTTCCTAAATTTATCATTAAGGAAAAAATATTTAAACTAGTTCTATGCGTTTTTACATGTATTTCTATCTCATTCTCTTTTCTCAGACGTCCCTGGGCTGATTAACTCCAGGCTGATTGAAGGGCTTCAGAAGGAGACTCAGTGTCTTCTGCATGGACTCGTTCATAAACGTCACCCACGTGACCCCAGGCGAGTAAGGGCTGTCCTGCTGGCGGCCTCCTCGCTCCACACAGTGGGCCAAAACTTTGTGACAGACCTGTTTTTTAGACGTGTGATTGGTCAGACAGACCTCTTAGAGCTTCTGACTGAGATGCATTTCAGCACAGGATGTTTTTAATCACTGGGAGTTACTCTAGTCTGGATTCTGACTTGAACTTCCTCCTTTACTTCGTTTAACTTAAAGAGTCAAGTTACATTTCCTTTGGCTTTGTTATACTGTAGCAGTTTACATTTTTACACTGAAATTGGCAAAAACGTTGTATACATTTTGTATTTTTTATAAAAGCTTTAAAACACACAAACCTGGGTTCGAGGTCACAGTGCTAACCTCTGCTCCACTGTGCCGCCATTTTTCCTTTCTGTTTTATACAGTACAAACCATTGACTTCAATAAACTGAATGTTTTTTTTTTTTCATGATGCTGTTCATGTTTTCTTTGCTTCATCTCCACCTTGTGGTGATTTGTCATTATTTCATTCCACCTTTAGAACATTAGAACTATAAAGCCTATTGTTCTCTGTAGAAATTTCAGCACATATGAGCTCCTTGCATGGAACAAAAGTGAATCGGAAATAATTTTTTACTGTTATAGAGTGACTAATAAAGAGCCTTGAGTATTGGTTGTTAAATATGTTTATTTTTACAACGACTCGAACTTGTCAGACCAGTTGCGTTTGTATATACAGTACATCTCGCTGTTTAAAACTCTGCACTCAAGCATATTATCTTCCTGAATATCAGGGTTTGAGTTAACCCCGTGGCTTTAGTTTATCCCCCGCCCCACCCTTATGGTGTCTCTCAAAGTGAGACTGGATTTGAGATAATTTGAGATTTAATTAATTGATTTATTTTTTCCAGAACCATCCCGGATACACAAACCGAAATTCGGTCCAGGCCTCTGTGAAAACAGACACACTGTGTAAACATGGGCGGATGAAGGGAAGGGCTGAGCTGAATGGAATTTATGTTTTGGAGGAACAGACTCTTACGGCTCTTGTTAGAGAGCACGAGTTTCATGATCGAACTCGTTTTTCTTTTCTTTACTCACTGATGACTGCGTTGGTGGTGTTTGGCTTGATTGGACAGATTTGGATCTGAAATGTCAAGAGGGAACTGAACAGAGCGGGTGATTAACACATGTTAATACATAATGCGGACATTATGCGATTAATCCCTAACAATCTGCAGAAACGTGAGACAGCGGCTCAGAAAGCACGTGTAAAGAAGGAACACGTGGAGCGTCTTGAATAATATAATCAATACAAAATTGTGTACACGCAGTTTTACATTGATTAGCTTCCAATTTAAAAGACGTGGCAGTGAGTAGGATCGAGGTGACTTTCGATGAGGAGTTAAGGTTAAGCGTAAATACTTGTGTTTTTGGATAAACATTTTCATCGCGTCATGCTGAAACCAAAACCATTACAAATGGAAATACATTTGCGCGCACACACACACACACACACAATCAACACATGCTGTTAGCTTTCCTCTAAACAGCCAGTGTAGTCATTAAACTGGTTTGAGTTGTGTTTCATTCCCAGATCTAGTAATCACACTGAAACCATCTGTATCTCTATCATTACCACTTCACTGCTCAAAACATCCGCATACACTTTCATTTCTGGAAAGTGGGCGTGGTCTAGAAAAGATTTTTAAAAATATTTATTTTTTGGTTGGAAACACTAGAGTTAAATCAACTGCGTTCCAAAAAACACCACGTTCTTTCACACCCTTAAGCACAGAGACATCTAACGATCTTTATACAAGAGTCAGCTCCAACCGAGTAATCTGATTGGATGAGAAGCGTTCCACAAGTGATGAGGAAGGATGATAAAAATACTGCGACGTTTAACTACAAGTATCAGCCTGCGTCATAGGTGTTCCACAGTCGGTAATTACAGTAACTGTCGGTCGCAGTGGTTTTATCCTGGACCTCAGTAAGGCCTCAGGGGTTATAGGGTCAGGGATACTGGAGCAAAATCACTGTCTGAAAAGAATAAAAAAAAGAAACAAAAAAACAACAAATGAACAGTGTATCTCCTGCCAGTATCAGGTTCATTTAGCTGGCGCCTCAGGTTCTGTATTAAATAACAGTATACTGCAGAAACTGCAAATAAGAAATGCAACAAGTACGCTACTGTCGACTGGGAGTCTGAGAAAAACAAAGTGAAATATTTCTAGATAAGTAATTTTGCTGAAGTCTGGAAAAAGCCTTTACCTTGGGCGCTTGAGCAAGACTCATAACTCTCAGATGTATACCCTCACTCCCTCCCTCCCCGTCTATACCGCTTTATCCTGTAAGATGTAATTATTGTATTTTGTATCATGGTTGTGTGAACGTTCCCAGCCTTTCCCAGCTAAACCCCACAATCTCACTGAACACAGAGCGATGACAATGTTAAGGCAGGTTCAAATTCCTGTCGTTTCCTTTCACATTTTGTTTCTGTGCATTCCTTAACTGCCTGCGTAACGTTCGGCCCCAGGGGATGCTGATGAGGGCCGGGAGAGGAAGTTAAAAAAGCGAGGGTGTAGAAGGCAACACTCCAACTCATCTGAAGTTCAGCTTTAGTATTTAATTCACAGTTTATTTACAAAACTCACTTAAGACAGAAGGATCTATTGCATATTACTCATATTTCACTTGAACTCACAGACAAACTAACTGTTCTTAGAGAATAAAAAATTAAGACTAAATCGTACATTACAGATAAGAAAAAAAAACAACACAATTTTCTGTCCCTCATTTTCCCCGTCTGTCCTGTACACGTTGGTGTGTCCCTGCTCCGCTGCTCCCGCTTCAATTAAGCATGCTAATTAGCTGATTAGTGAAATGAGGTGTGCTGAGAGCTCAGAAAGAGAGAGAACACTACCACGCGCAGGAGCAGGGTCAGGAACCTGAGCACTGACAGCTGACAGAAAACTTAGAGGACAAGCAGAAGCTATTACGCTTCAGTCACTATTTAGGAAAAGTGCACCAGTGGTTCTTCTGACGAATTCAATTCAAACTAAATGCTATATAAAACTATTTTCTATTTATTCCCACAATTATTATTCATTATTTGTTACTTTTTAGCATTTTAACCATCATTAGTTTCTAAACTACCGTCTAGCTTTGATGAGTCCAACGGCTTAAAAGGTGTGAAGACGGTTAGAGATGTTCTTTGTTATAATCCCGGAGGTCCACACAGCGGACGAGGGGAGGAGAAAACAAAACATCACACACACAAGTCTAGGCTCTGACTCCATGAAAGAGCAAGGGAGTGTCTGACGTGACGGGTGTGGTGTCTGTGGAGCTCGGCAAGTGAGACGCAGGGGAGCTGGGCATGTATGCTGCAGAGAGAGAGAGCAAGAGAGAGAGAGAGAGAGAGATGATGTCAAAGGTCAATGTGAGAACACATGCAGGATGATGGATATAAACAAAGTCTGAGGGTGATTACTGTACAAACACCAGACACGTAAAAACATCAGAATACATCGGCTCTGCTGTTCACAGTCATGTGGACGTGGTGTGAACTGAGCCTAATGCTCCCTGGCGCCCCCTTAGGGTAGGGTAAGAGACAGAGCAGGTTGAGCAAATATTTTTGAGATGGTACTTTAATGCGAACCACAAGCAGGACAGTGTGCGCGCGTGCATGCGTGTGTGTGCAAGTTAATGCCTCAAACTCTCTTTATTTCACTCCTCCTCCAAACGAGCCATTTCAGTGTCTAAACGAGCTCCTGCTGAGCCACGCCCCCTCCAGAGAACAGCAGAGCAACAAGCCTGGGAGTGGCTCTTCTTATATGATGTCACAACAGGGGTAAAAATTGGTGTTTTTAAAACAATATAATTATATATTTGTTTATGACTTTTTTTTTTTTTGTAAACATGTGCACAACTTTAACTCACACTGCTTACTGCTGTACCGCAGATTTCTCGCTTCGATGTCATCCGATCTCTCCTCCGAAATCTTCAGACCTGAAAAACACAAAACAAACTGATTTGTCTACAAAAGGCCTCCACTGACACTCACGCTGTAGAAAAGTCTAATGAGAGAAGACACTACGGCAGGACAGGACAGGACAGTACTAACCCCCGGCCGCTGCACTTACTGCCATCGTTCATGGAGTTGAAGCTGTTCTTCTTGCTGCTCTTCTTGCTGCTCCTCCAGGTGTCGTTGCCGCTGTCCCTCTGGGGCTCCTGCTGTCTGGGTGCTGCAGTCTTCTTCTTGCTCTTCCGCGTGCTGATGCGGATGATCTCTCGCACCAGCCGGCACTCCGCTTCCTGCTCCTTGATCTTGTGCTCGTGGACGATATCTGAGATGATCTGGCTGATCTCCTGCGAACGCCTCAGGAACATGGAGTCTGAGGTGCATTTGGCCAACTCGTTGATCTCGAACTCGGAGAAGACCTCGAGCAGCTTCCGTGTGATTAGCGAGTCCACGTCCTCATCTGTGTCTTCGTAGATAAAGTCCTCACCTTGTAGGTCGCTGAAACGCTTGCTGCCACTCCGGCTGTCCGCGTCAGGTTTCGGGAGGCTAAACGAGACCGACTCGCGCTCTTCCATCAGGGTGGATTGATCCACTTTGACGCCAGCGATGCGAAGATCAGAATAAAAGTCGTCCTCGTCGTCGGGTGCCGACGGCGCGTGTCTTACCTCTACTGACTGGTCGGCACGGGCTTCCCCGGGGAGCAGACACGGCATTCTCCTACACATGCGATAAAGTCCACACGTCAACACGCTACACGCGAACGTTCTACAGCTCTTCACCGAGACGCATGGACCGCACGCGCAGGATCCAGACGGTGACTCCTTCTTTCCAGGCAGAAAGCTGATGCTCTCAGGCTCGGTAGTGTTGCCGTTAGCATCTTTCCGATGGACTTTGTGGACTGCTCCAGGGTACCGGGTTTCAGGACTGATTGGGTCGACGCAGCGCTCTTCGTACCGCCTGCCGTTGGTCCTAGCGCTCTGCACAGACACCGGGTCGGGACTTCCTGCCCTCTCCCGCCTCTGAGAGGCACTTTTGCCATTGCCTGACATGACTGCGTAGCGTCAGGGTCTCTGGAAGAGACAAGTAACAACGTCTAAGAGATCTCACGTAGGAAACCGTAATAACATTGAGTAGACCTTGCAATCGTTACTACATTTGCATAGATTATTTAAATAGTAGAAAAAGGTCTCGTTTCAAATTGAATCTACTTCCTGTAACAATATGTCGTTGTTATTCTCTGTACAGACTTTATATTTATGCTCGGTACAATGATGTCACCCTCAGAGTTTCAACTTTAAATTCGCAAAGCAATCAACCCCTGTGAAACCTTGAGATATGAAACGTAGCAATCCATTAAAGCAATGTCTTTGTCATTTAAACACACCCCTAGATGATTTAAAAAAATATCTCAACTGCACAAGAAACCATCCAGTCTGGCAACTACTGATGTGGGGGGAAAAAAACAGATTCAGAAATTCTTGTGTGTGGCGATTCACATATCTTCCAAAATTATTATAATTTTTTAATATCATTTTAAATGTTTGAATTTGAGGCAATAAAACTTTGCTGTGTCTCTATGATCCTACAGGAGCTGTGCTGTTAACTGTTTACACGTTGGCAGGCAGCGCAGCATCCTGTGTGGTACTTTTTATGTTTGTTTAGAAATAAAACAATTTTTTAAATGTATAAAATCGCGACACGTATACAATTGCAATACAAATCAAATCTGCAGCCATGATATCGTGTCGGGTGGTCCCTGCTGATTTCGGTCCCTGCTGGCAAAACAGTTTTTACAGCTGTGTGTGCTAGACTGCCGTCTTCTACATCCTGTGTGATTTGATTGATTTTGCTGTTTAATCAAACCGTTTTTTTATTTAATTAACTGAATTGAGTGACCCTTTAAAAAAAATTATTTTATGGTCTAAAATTGACATTCTTTAAACACATAGCACAACATTTACAGAAAATCTAAACTGTTTTCATCTTCGACAAATACTGGTGTTTTGTGAGAGTATCGCTTCTTCCTCCTTTGACTTTGCTGCATTACTGTCACCTACTGGACTGGAGCATGGAGATGATCTCATTGTACAAGACGTGCCATTTAAACAATCAGCAAAACAACATTTCAGGGTTTTTCTTTTGATACTTTTAGTAGTTTTATTAATAGAAGTGATATTAAGTCGAATAGAATCGATAATGGCACCAATAAATTCAAGTCTACCTATTCACAGCGTCTCTATCTTTTAATTTTCAGTTCAGTTCAGAGGTTGCGTGTATTGAACGTGCCCGTGAATGTTACTAGTGATTTGTTTTTTCACGTAACGGTTGCATTCGATCATTAAAGGTCCTGGGTGTGCCCAGGTGCCAGGTGGGCTGCGCAGAAAACAAAAAACATCCTGAGAAGCTGAAAGAGAGATCAGAGGTGAACGAGCAGACTGAGCGGAAAATCATCTCAGCTGAAGGACAGTCGAAAGACTTTTCTAACCTTTAACTGGCACTAACGTCCACGGCGTGGTTAAAGTCGCAACATTTCGCTTAAAGTTTGACATGAACCTTAACCGAAGGCCTACATTAACGTACAGGTGTTCCGGTGCGAGTTTTTTCTTCTTCTTCAGCAGTTAAAATATATCCCCGTCAGGCGAACGGGGTCTTACGTGAACGTGATGTGTTATTTCGGGCATCGGTTATCCAGGCCAAGTGAGGCGTCTGATTTAGTCTGATCTGATCCAACCAGTTCCGTAGGACGACAAAAATAATAAAAAAAGAATGAAATGACTGTGTGCATGAAAGAGATCTTGCATGCTTTCACTTCTGGGTGCACACACACACACACACACCTGGTGCACAGCTGGAGACGGAAAAAACTGTGTGTGGTGTTATGGTCGTTATCAGGTGTTTTGATAGACAAGGCCTAGTCGGGAAGGACAAAGCATACACACTCACACACAGGCTAAAACTTTTATCTCCAGGTAACGATGTGCTGAATAAGATCCTCTGACTGGGAGCACTGGGAGAAGAGGGGGGGAGGGGGGGGGGGTTGACTAAACAACACCTGCGGGGAAAAACA
>JAQQZT010000021.1:15184475-15202601 GCA_030068275.1 Clarias platycephalus
TTTCAGCACCTTGTTGAATCAATGCCACGTAGAATTAAGGCAGTTCTGAAGGCGAAAGGGGGTCAAACACCGTATTCCTAATAATCCTTTAGGTGAGTGTATTATTTATTGTATTAAAATCTGGGAGAAAGGTTTTCAGGTCCCTGTACAGATGTTGTACAGGAGAACTCTTGGAAGCCTCCTGGTTGTTCCAAATTTCTTGCATTTCACTGTGATCCTAGGAACTCAAACAGATCTCTTGGGACTAACTACAGTTTAATCAGTTCTGCATAGACTTCATGGCTTGGTTTGATCTGCATTGTGTAAATTTTAGGATCTTGATCTCAATCATTATTATTTCCACAGATGGACTCTGGACATATTTCAGAAACCTCTTGAAAATAATCAAAGCTAACATAATGAGGTCAGTGTGGGGATCCTTAGCCAAGGCTCAGAGGACTGAATCCACAGCCGCGCAGACACACCAAAGCTTCAATAGCAACACTCATGCAGTTATTCAGTAAGATGATTCATTCAGAAAATGCCTTGATTGATGAGAGAGGATCTGGCTCAGGAGGAGAAATCTGGTTCAAGCTGACCATGGCAAGTTCAATAATCACTCTTTATAGCCACGGTGAGCAGAAAAGCATGTGAGAAATCACAATATAAAGAACCTTAAGGTGGATGGGATACAACAGCAGAAATCCACAATGCGGTTCAGTCTTGAAGAACAGGGATCTCACTGGAGAGTCTGAAGATTGGATAAAAATGATCAGACTGTCAGACTGCGGCCAGCAGGTCTCGATGACAACATAATGAGTTTTGTATTCCAAGAATCTGAGAAACCCATGTATAACCTATTGTTTAATCTAAACCAAAGCTCAGGTAGAAATGGTGTTAGTTTGCTTTAAATAGGTTACATATACTGTATATGATATGATATACGGTGTCTTGTGAGCTTTTGATGGAACCAGCAGGGGGCACACTCCTCAAACACTCAAGAAGATTGAAGCCCTGCAACAGGAATGTCTGAAGAGCTTTATTGACCCCGGCTACCTGCTGTTTCAAAGAACGACTGAGTGTGAAAGAGAGGATAATCAGTGAAGGCAGGGAGCGTGGAATTCTCCTGTTTGATTCCACACAATGGAAGGATTTTATTCAGACACAGGGACCGGAGTAATGGAGCCCGGTGTCCTGATCATGGTTTAGGATTACACCAGGGTTTGAAACCAGATGCAAAGTTAATATATACAGTGGAGGAAAACAAACAAGCCATGACAGGACAGTCAGAATAATTCTCATATAGTACAAAGGACGTGTTTAACTTGTGTAATTGGTTCTAAAACAAGAAATCATTCAGAGGTTAAGTCCTCAAATTGAAAATTGAATCCATTTCTTGGAACACATGCAATGTTAGGAATAAGCAATGCAAATATTACTTGTGTGCATTTTTATTAAAATAAGTTTCAAACATTTTATGCATAAAGAGCTTTGAGGAAGGAGTTGTGCTTTCACTGATGAATGCTGAACGGCGTGCAGTCTGACAGCTTTTAGTTTAACATAGAAAATATATATCCTGGATGTGATGCACCACTCAGCTATAGAGCTGTACGTTTTAATCCATTACTCAACATAATTCAACTTTTGTTCTTTAAATTTTTATTGTTTAAGTAAACTTTCAATCGTTAAATGGTCTAAAATGAATAAACTCATTAATATTCTGCAGCTTTTTGCAGAAAATGTAAACCACTTCAATTACTCGTGCTTTTCTTCTTCTTCTTGGAGGTTTCTGAGCGGTGTGGAGCACAAGATCAACAGGAACAACAACAAAAAAAAAGATTATCGCCTTGTACTTGACATGACATTTAAACAATGCCAAAGTACACAGCATTTCAGTGTTTATTAGATACTTTCATACTTTTTTTTTTTTTTTTTAAACCTGTAAGAAATACATCCGATTCAGACAAATCAGACATTAAACATTAGTGCTACTGAATTGAATCGAACTGAATTGAAGATCGCGATAGCTTGAGAATCGGATCGACTCACCCGTCTAGCCATGAGGCACAGCTCTCGAATCAGACTTGTGATTTAAGGGAATGATGCGGTGAAAACATGCACGGAAGTACAGACGGTAACCAGGAGATCTGGAGCTGTGATGCAGCAATTCGACTCGCGCTATTAATCATTTAATGTACTTAAAAAATGCAGTATCCCTCCCCCGTGTTTGCATATGGCAATATAACAGACGAGTGCAAAGGGCAAATGTGTCTATAAAACGACGTAAATGCTAACGCTGTTAAACATGCTGTTCTGCTCTTTTCTGCAGCACAATCAGGAGGAAGTAATCTACACGAATGATAAGTTCATAAGATAACAAGTTTGTAGATCAAGACACAGTTTCAGAGGGTACAGTGTTTCTGTCCAGATATAAAATTAGTCGCATTAAATTGTCTATACTGAGGTTATGATTGTGGATCAGAGTAATAAACTATAAATCAGCACCGCTACTACTTTCATATCCCTGGAAGACAAGCATTAAAGAGTATAGGATTCCCGTTACAGCTTCTCTCTCTCTCTCTCTCCGTCCTGAGAGAGACAGGCTTAGAGTTAGAGTTCAGATGCCGGCTCTTCATTTGTACGTAGACCAGTTTGTCGCCCCCTGTAGTCCACTCATTAGAGTCCCAACTTTATGGTCAGGATCAGGATCTCCATCAGGATGTAGAGGTCTTTACACCCCTTCATTCACTTTAATACCTGGGGTGCGTGTGTGTGTGTGTGGTCACCGCAAGTTCATGTACAGTGCCAAGAACGCGATGATGCTGCACAATATGAGGAAAGGCAGCCAGGTCTTTAGAAAGGCAGCACAGCTGCAGGGCGAGAAAGAAAGAGAAACAGAAGTTAAAAAGGGCAATTTATACAAATCATATACGGTGAAAAATACAGTGATATGGTTAAAGTCAGAGATTTTTTCATTCTCATGTTAAAATGCTTCTGTATTATATTCTGCTTTATACCGCGTTGCCACATGACCCTTTTAGGTCCAGGTGTTCCTATTAAAATGGCCGATGTGTGTTTTATTTTTATACAGTAAACGTGTCCACAAATATTTGAATCTCTTTTTATCTTTTTCCTCGTGTTGATTTTCAGTAACTCAGTCCAGCTCTGTGGGCCAGCATGAGGTGTCCTGATGTTTTCTCTGATAAATGAGTGTAATCTCCGGCGTGTTCCTTGTGCCCTCTTTGCATTCTGCAGGCACTTCATGACCTACTTCATACCCACTGATACAGATTTCACTGCTAACCCCTTCACACACCTTCTACAGAACCACTCGGCTTTGTCCCACAGACTGTCTGTTCATGCTGTATTAAACGAATGTTCTTAGCACTGTAGCAAGAGGAACGTATTCACTGACTTCAGTGATAAATGTAAAGAAAATGGAAAAAAAAGGGGAAATGTATAGAAATATAATTTATATACATACTATATTGCCAAAAGTATTCGCTCGCCTGCCTTCACATGGCATATCATGCTTCGGTTGCATCAAGACAAAAGCACATTGTCCCATCACGAGTACCCTTTAATATGCAAAATTCACATTTCTGAACACCTCACGCTCTGTGTGAAAGGGACGGAGGTGATATCAGGGGTCGTTGTTGTTGAGCCTTTAACCCAGGAGCAGAGGCAGTGAACTGGACAGTCAACAAGTGCAAAACACAACTAGCAAAAACACCTCAGCACTCAGTTCACATGCCTTTAACGTTATCGAAGTGACGTGATCCTTCTTATACATCACACACTGTTGTGTTAAACATCATGTCTCCTCTGACTGTGTAGATTAAAAACACACACTGAGGTGGATTAACACTGAATTGGTCAGCTCTGTGTGAATTATCCAATGCGACGAAGGAATCAGAAAACTGCTTTTTTTTTACAGCACCTGATAACAACAATCCTATCTACAGCTCTCTATTCAGCTCCTTATATAATATTATACACCCATTATAGCGTGGAGTTTGCGTCTCGTTATATTTGAGGTGACCTCATACAAAGCCCGTGCATTTTACTGTCGAACTCTAAAGCCCAGGATCTGTAAACTGCTCTGCAAAGCTTTAATGGGCAATTCTTTCTTTTCTTTGTCTCCATTAATCCCCCATTCCAGCTTGTGTTACAGCAGTTTGTTGGAGTAGACAGCAGCTGGCTTGAGCACCTGCCGTGAGTTTGTGGACTTTTACACGTAAACACCGTGTATAGTGTTGACACAAGAACCGCTTCAATGTCCATCAGCCTCGCGCGACAGGTTCACCGTGAGGCCGCTGGCATCGCCGAAAATCGTCCTACTTCATGTTATGAAGAGGAACAAGTGGGAAAAAGGGAGCTGAAACAAACTCTGCTGCATGTCTTCCTACACTGGAAATTTTAAAATGCATAACACTGTATGTGTCAAAATATATAGTACTGGAACTTGCGCATCTCAGACGTGCATGTGCGTTTGTCGATGATGCAATGCTTCGCTCCAGTGAAAAAGACTGAAAATGTTCTGTATATTTATATATCTGTCCTTACCTAATATCTCGTACAAGCATTACCGAGGTCAACGTATAACTCAATCGAACACAGATGCTCTGCACACACTCCACAGTTCCCACCCCGGAAGTCGAACAAAATGTGTAACAGCAGAAGAAACCATTAACATAAAGCGTAAAGCGTCCACGAAATGTATAGCAATGTATATTGTTTTGGTCTGTCATGAGCAGTTGAGGGTTAGAGGCCTTTCTGAAGGGCCCAACGGGGACAGTCGTGGGATGTGAACCTGAGACCTCCCGAACCATAGTCCACTGAGCTTCTCCTGACGCTCTCTTGTAGTGGAGATGGATAGACTTCTGTCAATAAGAAGGGAAGCACATGAGGCGATGCTCCAATCATGCATAGTGTCCACTGTCCAAACCTCTGGAGACAGTGATATGATCTGGGGTCTCAGGTCTAGACTCAGCAACGTTATGTGGCAATAAAAAGCAGTCTGATGACCTGAATGTACTGAATCACCAGAGTATCACATCTATGGAGTTTTTCCTCCCTGATGGCTCGGGGTGTATTCCAGACAAACAGGAGGATTAAACTGTTTAATGTTCTAACAATCAGATTTTTTCTCTCTCTCTCTCAAGATTCAAAGGTGTTTTATTGGAATGACAATATTTACATTCATATTGCCAAAGCTTAGAGATAAGGCACAAGAAAATACCAGGAGTAGAGAATGTAAAAAAAAAAAACAGTATAGAAAGAGTAATAATAATGTATAAATGTATATAAAATAAAACAGACTTCCTTACAGACTTCCTCTCACTGTCTCACACTAGACTCACCTGACGTGTTTGGCATTAATGAGGGAGAGCAGACACAGGTTGACCATGTTCCACGAGGTACTGTTGTCATAGCGCATGAGGTTCAGCGCCATGGCGACATGTGAGTGACAGTTATCACAGCAAAGGTTGTGCTGGAGAAAAGAACCAAACAAAGTGTGACCTCAGGTACGAGCTGCAGGAGGAGGCTGTGTGTGTGTGTGTGCTGTACCATTCTGTGCTTGTACTCCTCTGAAGCGTCATGGACCGCCGTGTCCCAGGCGTTAGAGCCGCTGGCGTACACTTTACTCACATCCAGCATCCAGTACCTGAAGGACATGCAGATATCTCTGCATTACTGAGTGTGTGTGTGTGTGTGTGTGTGTGTGTGTGTGTGTGTGTGTGTGTATATTTATAAGAGATTTTACTCCTCAAGGTGTCCTCAGGCTTATGTAACTCACTTTGTCGGTCGTCCAAACGCCATGTTGTCTTCCTGCAACACAACGGTGTTTTTTTTATATTACTTTATCACTTCATTCCTTCTTTTCTTCTAACAAAATTCTCCCTAACTTTTGGACAGTGTCTCCTAACACCAACAATCAGCGCCTGGAGTCAGATATCAGACAGGGCTGCTCATACTACATTAGCGGTTTAACACACTCAGATAAAAGCGCTAGCCACCCACTTCTGCATGTATGAGCTCACAGACCCCTGAGAGGGGGAGGGAGGAGAGAAAGAGAGGTGGGGCAGATAGAGAGAGAGAGAGAGTGGGGGAAGATGGGGAGGGGAAGAGAGGACGAGAGACAGAGAGAGTGGAGGGAGACAAGGTGAGAGTGAGAGACAGGGAGAGGGAGAAGGGATAAGAGAGAGAGACAGAAAGACAGAGATGGGGAGGGGAAAAAGAGAGAGAGAGAAGGGAGAGAGGAGGCAAAGGGCAGAGGAAAGAGAGATGGGTAGAAACAAAGAGGGGTGAGATGAAGAGAAGGACAAAGGGGGAGTTACAAAGAAAGAGAGAAAGAAGGGGGGGGGGGGTATGCCCTTCCTATCCAGAGAATCTTGCCAAAAAGATAAAAGTCTTTTCTGTAATTTTTAATATTAATAATAATAATGATAATAAAAACAAAAACGCACCGATACGAAGTAAGGCCCAGCGAAGTCGCGGATCACTCCTGCCGACGTGCAGATCCCCATGTGCCCGATGAACGGGAAGAGCCATCTGAAACCAAAACAATAACAAACCAGTTTAGTCTCAAACACTGCACCAGTCAGGACCAGTACGAGTCTCTCTCTCTCTCCAGTTTGGGTTAAACACGGGTTGTCCCAAGCTTACGAACGAGTTCCGTTCCAGGAGCCTTTTACGCCTTTGACAAAAATATACAACATAAAGCAAACCGATCCACTTGACTAAATCTCTGTCCCCTTTAGCCACACTGCCATCATGTGGACAAAAACCACAATCACGTCTAAGGAAATGAATCTTGCACATCAAATGTGAAGTGTAACAGTGTTGTCTCTGAGTCTTTAAATCGCGAGGGGAATCCACAGTAGCCATTTGGTCTCAGAGCTGTTTTCCATTGTATTGGACTGCGAAATTAGGATTATTCTCCATCAGGCCAGCTTTAAAGGACAGACATTTTCTATCATCGTGCTCACGGAATGATTCATTAAAACCAGTGAGGCCGACTCATTTCCCCCGTACCCCCAAACAAAAACACACGCAATATACCGGACTTTAGACATTTTATACATTCACTCACACACTGAAGATATGGTATATAATTGTAAATATTGGTATCTGGTGCACTGCAGTGTCTATTTTAGTAAAATACACGTGAGCTACTTCTGTGATTGAACCGGAGGTAGAACTGGGGTCGTAACTCGAATGTTTGTAAGTCGGGGACTACCTGTACTGATCTCTGGTACAGAACCAGAACCTGTCACATGTCCAGGTGTCAGAAGTAAACCAACATAACCAACCCACCGAACGTGTCACACACGCATCTCTGAGATGTCCCGCCTTAAAACAAGCTTAGCGAATAATCCACTCTCACCACACGGGGCGCTGTGCTGCCTGACAATGTGTGAGTAGTTTCAGAGTGCGCCACTTGTAGGGTTATAGAGGAACCATGAAGTTTCATCACCTCAAATTCAAACAAACATACACAGTATAAATAAACATTAATTTCAGAAATAAGAATTTGGACTCAGTGTGTGAAGAAGCACGTATAACTAAACCGATTTTCTCCCAGACTCTTTTTTTTTAATCTCTAAAACTCGCTCTGTTTCACTCCTCCTCCAAACATAACGTTTCAGTGTCTATGCAAATGAGCTAGTCCTGAGCCACGCCCCTACAGAGCTGGGCAAAAAGCCAACATGCTTTCTTAGTGAAAGGTTTGTTTAGAATTGTGATGAAATATAAAATAAAGTGAATACCAAGTCATATTTATATGTATAAATAATTATTGTGATACTAAGAGATCAGCACCGAGGTATCGTGATAACACAGTAGTATCGGGTCAGTCCCCTGGTGATGTCTGTAACTGATATATTAATATAATAGTAAACAAGTCTGTCAGTCTGTTATTCTACATAACATTCTATACATAAAGCCTCAGCAGCCATGGGTTTTATTCATAGAGTTTATAAAGAATAAGTGTTTATTCTGTAGTTAACAGGAGTAAATATTCACATCGAGATTTATAACTGATAAACATGTAAACAGTGGTGCTCTGGATCTCTTCCTCTTCCTGAAGGTGAATAAAGTGAATAAACTCACGACAGCACGGGGATCGGCGTCCACACGATGCAGTACGGATACCGGCTGGAGCTCAGGTCGATCCTCTCACTCGCGATCTGATAATTCTTCACCGACTCTATCTCAGCAACATCCGCCATCACCGCGTACACACCGGAAGTCATCTCAGTCACTTCCGGTCTGCTGAGTACAAGCGGAGTGCTACTGGAGTGGCGTCACTTCTGGTCCTGAATTTCTCGTTTTAGGAATCGACATTAATTTGCCATTTAGAAAAAACTTCGATATTTAATATTATTACTAATTTAATATTACATTTACGTAATACGGAGGAATAGGTACATTTATTTATTTATTTATTTATTTAAGGAATAGACAACAAGCACAAAATATAAACAAAATTGAACAAAAATAAAAACAAATACTAGATACAGTACAGCCAGGGGGGAACAAAAAAAAAAAAAAATCAGGGCCTGTATTTACAAAGCTTCTTAGAATTCTTTCACAGAGCTCTTATCTTAGCCTAAAAAGTCCTAGCTGGGAGTCTTAGACTAAAAGTGATATCAGAAATTTCTCAGAGCAATTCTGAGTAAGGAAAGTACAAAAACCTTTATCTTAGTGAGGCTAAGATCCGTTGCTAGGGATGATGCAGCAATTCAAGGCGCATGATTGGTTGATAAAAAAAAATGTAAAAGTCTTAAAATACGCTCTTTGTGAAAATAGAATATATGATAATAGAATAGACAGTGAGACCATAATGTTTGTATATAAAGAAATTGTATAATCATGACTACAGGCTACTTTATGCAAAGTTTCTGTTATAGGCTAAATATCTTTGTTAATTAAAACAGCCAAGTGTTCCAAGCAACCAATTTCCGCACAGTAGTTACTTTATTTAAATCCATACATTATTTACCATACTGATTTTATTACTTGTTATCCATTTCAGAATGATGGGAGCAAATGGCTCAGTTTTTTTGATATGTGTTTTGCATCCTTAACACTCACTTGCAAATTTATACATTCCCAAAAAAAATTGATTATTGGTTGCATTCATGTTCATGTTTATTTTTTTTGGGGGGGGGATCATTTTTAAAGATTCAGATGTGTTGATTACGTGCATAAACATTTCCTTTGAACAGTGGATTTTTAAACAACATACAACTGACACATGACCGTCAACATTGCACGCAGCTGAATGTCAATATTAATTGTACTGGCGAACTTACGATCTATTTTCTACACCGACCTTAGTCCACTAGATGTCAGTACAATGAGCCTTTAAATGAGGCGTCATAAAATGAACCTTTGGTGAAACTATTGCCTGGGAAGCCTCGACACCCTGGAACGAGGCTTCATCGGGCAATCACACTTTTTGTGCGATTTCATAAACAAAAACATCTTAAAAGACGGCTTAACTACAAAACTTCTTGTCATTAGTTTTCACTATAAGCGCCGCCATGTTGAAACGACGTCACAGAAGCGCAACTCCGACTTTCCCAGTAGGAATTACCAGTCGAGCGGCCGCTTCTTCAACGCATCCGTTGCACATTTCCCAGTTTCCTCTTGCTCACGAACGCGGAACACAGTCCTGTCGCTTTAAATCTCGCGGTGTATAACGGTGCGTGCACGCGCGCGCTAACTGTACCTGGTAATAGGAATTCGCGCACGCGGTACAGAGGATTACACTGCACGAGAATGGGGGTGAAGTTATACTACACCACTGTAACCGCCTCCAGGGAGGTAAGAGACACGCCGGAAATCATGCGCAATATTCAGCACTTTTGTTGTTTACAAAGCTGAAAAAAGTAGCTTATTTAACGTTACAATAAAGTGAGACCCGCCCAGTGCGTTAGGAGTGTCGCGTTTGGTTCGGAGCTAAAATTAAATCCATGTATTTTTACATCAGTTTTACTTTTGTACTTTTACATCAGTTTTATACTAAAATCTCGCAAAATAATGTAAAAAAAAAAGAAAAAAAAAACTCGCATTGACCACCTCAGCCCATGCAGACGCGGAAGTGCTGCGGTCAGTAAGCGGAAGTGGTGACCATTTGAACATGTCTTAAAGTTCCTTGCGCTTAAATAGCGCTGTTTCATCTGTCTGTTCATTCATTGATCCATTCATTCATCTGTTTTTATTAAAAAAAAAAAAACCCACAGAAGTAAAAGAGAGCAGCACTCATGAGCTGTTAGTCTGAGAAAAGAGGATGTGCTGCAGTTACTGCTGTCTTTCCACTGAGCACTGGCGCGCGCGCGCACCCACACACACACACACACACACACACACACACACTTTGTAATACTATTTGCACTGTTGTCACATGAAGGTTGCACGGCAATTATCTTCATTTCGCCCATTAGTGTTTTAATTGTGATTTATAAGCTTCTTATATATTTTGGAGTCTTTTTATCTTCGCATCGCATTAGTAACTTACCCTGCGTATAGTGACTGCATGTAAGATATTCAGGTCAATCACATCTACAAACCAGTCCTAGTGTTACTGTCTGTATTGCTAAATTATCTATCTATGTACAAATAGGGTTGGCAACTCCCAGAAACTGAAATAAGGAACAGGAGACTTCCTCAGCCAGACCCATAAGGAACAGGGAAAAGGGAGGGGTGGATTTATTTTTATTGTAATTTTTTAGAACCGCACTCTCGGCTTGCAACATTCAGGGTCCAGGTTCAATTCCCGGTTCGGTTCTGTTCTGTTCTGCGTTTTGACTGTTGCTGTAATTTTTGCTCTGGCGCTGTGGAAAAAAAACAATAAATTTTTGCCTCAACTTTGCTAGCGTCATGGCATCAATCAACAAATCCAGGACTGAACATAAGTGTTGTACTCTTTATTTACTCCATTCACATGGTCTTAAAGCATATAACTTTTTATCTTTTGCTCGTTTCTCCTTTTTTTCCCCCCTTGGCACCTAATAGCTTTGACCTATCTATCTATCTATCTATCTATCTATCTATCTATCTATCTATCTATAAAATTTAGCTTTGAAGTTAAACAAACACTGACTGATGGTACTTATAGTGCTGGACAATTTTCAACCTTGTAGGCAAGCATCAGTGTTTTGAATTTGATGTGGGCAGCTACGGGAAACCAGTGGACGGCGGTGGGGTGGGAGAATTTAAGAAGGTTGAAAACAAGATGTGCAGCTGCGTTCTGGATCAGATGCAGGGGACAAATGGAGTCCAGAGACAGACCTGCCAGAAGCAAGTTGCAGTAGTCATGTCTTGAGATAAAAAAAGGACTGAACAAGCACAGAACACAAGTGGTCTGTCTGGAGAGAAATGGGCGGATTCTTATGGTGTTATAAAGAAGAAATCAAAAAGAGCAAGTAAGGTTGGCAATTAATGGGGAAAAGGACAGTTGATTTATGCAGAGTTACGCCTAGGCTGCTGGCGGTGACGGAAGGAGTGATCCGAGTGTTGTCCAGGGAGATCATAAGATCCTGACTCGCCTGGGATGAACAACAGTTCGGTTTTACCGAGATGAAGTTTCAGCTGAGGAGCTGCCATCCAGGATGAGATGTCTGCCAGACACACATCTTGTATATTAATGCTGAACGATTTTGGACAAAACAGAAGAATTAAATATGCCTGTGAAACAGTACAGTGTATATTCACAGTTATGAATGATCTGTGGTTTATTTGGTGGCATTTTGTAGCGATGAGTGTTTTTAATAATTGCATTTTTATACACCATTAGATCTGAGGAGATGTACACTAGCCCCTCCCCTTACCATCTCATCGTTCTTAGTGAGAGATCTTTCCAGTCAGACCACTGCCTCACTCACAAACTAGAATCAAAGCAATAACAAGGTTCGTTAACCCACACTGTAGCGTGATATTTTATTTTATTTATTTATTTTTCACGCTCGGTGCCACCTCAGGCAGAGGTCGTTGAGTCACGGACACATGACAGAGAGGCTGAGGGACAGGAAGGGTTTCCTGCTGTACACAGACTGCATGCTACTGTCTTGTTCAAATCATCCTGTTTGTAGTGTAACTTGTAATATCTCTGTCCCGTAGATTTCACTGAATTGATTTTCGAAAAATACAGACCAAAGAACGTCCTGTATCGATTCAGGTCTTTTAGTTTCCAATTATGGGACGTTACGTATTTTTTATGGGACGGTTGGCAACCCTAACGCACGCACACACACCACACACACGCACACACATGCGCACACACCCTGTAACATGATCTGCACACACACACACTCTCTCTCTCTCTCTCTCTCTCTCTCACATACTCTCTCTCTCTCTCTCAGTGCTACAGGATGTCCTTGATCACATCAGTCAGATAACATTTTATAGTTAAACATTAACTCAGCTTTTTATGGCGAATAAACTGATCTTGTGCTTTACACTCACACTAACTGTTTAATCAGCTAGTTTATAAATCAACTAAAGCTCTTATCCATGATTATCCTCATTCCCATGGACACTTCCCTCATCTACACAACATAAAAACTCTTTGGGCAAAAGTATGTGCATCCCCAACCATCACGCTCGTACTGTAAATTCGTGAAAAACCCATTCCAGATTTATTTACCGTTTGCTCCTATAAAAAGCTCCACTCTTCTGGAAGGTTCTCCACTGCGGTGTGTTTAATTTTTTAACAAAAGATTTTTGTCAGCAGTCTCCGCCATTTCGTGCCAGTACTTTTAATGCGCCAGAAAAAAGGCATCAAATGAAATTTTACTTTAAAAATTTTTTTAATTGACGTGAAAAAAATCTCCCTTTTTTGTTTTTTTGTTTCTTCATGTTTATTAATTTCATGTTTTAAAGCAGTAAAGTTTTTTTTTTTCTCCTGTTTTATACCAACACTACATCCAAGTTTTATTAAAACTGCATTTAAATTATTAAAGCGAATTAAGGACAGTTTAATAATAACTAAAATAGCAGTTTATCCTGTCAGTATCCAAGTCCAAACAGCTGGGCGTGGTTTATTCTGTAATGACACAGGTCATTTAAAGTGGCTGAACAATGCAAAACTGTGATGCTGGCAGTAAATTAAGTGCCGCAGATGCAGGCTTTACATCTGCTGGAGATTTGCATTAGTCCATTGTAATGGCACTGATCAGTCTGTGGACACAAAGTGATGCTCTTCGTTATAGGGTTTAAAATGTAAAATATAGTTGCAAGCAACGATGATCGGGCCCAAGCACCCTGCGCCATCGCCACCCGGGCGCACCACAAAGACAGCGGGCACATGCATTTAAAAGGAATATCCCAATACCATTATGACATGGGAACTTTATGTATAGACCTCTAAAAAGCCCCAGATGCTGGGAAAAAAAGCATCACAATATGATGTCACTGAACATGATGTACCACAGAAAGTTATTAACCACATTTGGCCTAAGTTTAAGGCATCAGATTCCTTCAGGTGCATTTTGCAAACGACACAAACTAACTGATTTCCTGCTGAGTTGAGCCCATCACATACATTGTGGAAGTTGTTCAGCTCAATGAGCTCTAAATGTGAGCTCAAAATCTCGTGTGAGGTCCCTGAGCCTAGACTGTCAGGCATCCTAATGGCAGCAGATTCCAACCTGTCTGCCAATTTTCATGAGTTTTTTAGCATGTCAAGACCCCCCAAAAGCACTATTGGGTGTGCAGGACCCTCTTGTTTCCCTAAAGATTATTTATTTATTTATTTATTTTTATACGATATGCCTCCATTTTCATTGTCTTTGTTGTAGCTAGTGTTGAGCGAATGTCACATGTAAAATACACCATCAGCCATAACATTTACATACTAACATTAATTAGCAATTACGCCCCAGTGACCGGATCACCAAGGCACCCAAGGCTCGCCCATGCTCACGAGGACCAAAGTCCAGCCTGTCTGGTTCGATCCCACTAAAACGCTGATGTAGCACAGATCACTGAAAAAACTCAATGCTGGCCACAAAAGAAAGGCACCAGAACACCCAGTGCACCGCAACCCGCTGGACCAAGCAGGAAAAGAGCTCAAGCCCCTAAGATCTGGGCTTCAAACTCCCCAGATCCCAATCCGATCAAACACCCATGGGATTTACCTGACAAACAACCTGCTCAGTACTGTTCCATATTGTTGAGCATTGTAGTGTTATGGCTGATTAGTGTAAAATCTCAAGGTAGGTTTGGAAAGCAACACTAAGTGTATTGATGTATGCAACTGAAATGAAGTAGATTTTAACCAGCATCCAGTCCAGTATTGACCAACAACTAGGGACGTGAATTTTCCACTTTATAGATGGCATGATCCAGCTAACGCTGTTTGGTCCAGCACCTCCTCTGCCAGACCCATAATTTGAAGCTAGGGTCTCTTGAATAAGGAGTAATAAGTAGTGGTTAGCTATTTTTCATTGAGCATGCATTAATAAACAAATATATAGAATTAAATTCATAAATAGGTTAGATGTGCATATATGCAGTATATGAGTAAAAGTCAACTGACATTGAAGTTGGTGTGGTAATCATCAAAGAGGAAGTTTGCCAAGGAAGGAGAAATGACAGAAAAGTCGTAAAATGAAGAAGTCATAAAACATTCCACTGTAAATAAAGAAGCATGAAGAAAATGAGTTAAAGTAACAGATCATGTTCAGAAAGTGTAAGATGTTTAAGAGTCATAATTATACTTTCTATAGCAAGAACCGCACACGTTTTAGGTCACAAAGTGTGTGTGTGTTCGTGCTCCAGATGAAAACCTCAAACTGTCTGAGCCACACCCCTCCACAGAACTGCACGAAGCTAGTTAAAGAAGGAAATGGCCGATAGCGAGACGTTCTTTGAAAAGAGTAATACAGATATTTAAATGTACAGTTTAGCAATAATATTTATAAAATAACACACTTTTTAAGACATCTTTTTGTACCTTTTAATGTGCACAAAAATGGGCATTTAAACTATACACTACTTTTAAATATTTTTTTTTAAATGTAGACCTTTTAAATTATTTGAAATTGACATGACATTTCCGTTTGAAAAGCTCGTATTGACTGTGAAGAAGGACGTCAGTTGCAGAGATTGGAAAAAAAAGCCTTTTTTTTTTTTTCCCATGGGTTTCTTCATATTTATTTATTTTATCCATTAAAGCGGGAAAGGTTTTTTGTATGCATGTCCAAATTTTATTGAAACTGCATTTAAATTCCGAATTCTTAAGGCTGAATTATAGAGTAATGCTGGTTAGGACAATTAAATAATAACTAAAATAGCAAATTTTCCTGTCCATTCGAACAAAGTCCAGAAAGCTGGGCGTGGTCTATTCTCTATGACACGGGTCATTTAATATGGCTGAACAATGCAAAGCTGTACATTTGCTTTAGAAAGTCGCTCAGGTGCTCATTTCAGACGCTCATAGTAAAGCAAAAAGAGTACATCTGCTGGAGATTTGCATTAGTCTGTCCTGATGGTACTGATCCCTCTGTGGACACAAAGTGATGCTCACTCTTAGTTTTAGGGTTTCAAATGTGAAAATTATACTATAAATATGCAATTTTACAACTTATGATTATTTTTTTTTATACCATATACCTACATTTTCAATGTCATTGTGATGCTCTTGGTAGAACCCCTCATCTGGAGAATAACAGATCCACACATTTCCAATTCAGATACCTGAACATAAAAAATTAAACTCCGAGGAGACTTTAGTCAATCAAGTGATGTGAGCAACATCTTTTAAGTAAATTAAGTTTAAGAATTTACTGATATAATGATAGTTAATATGTGGATTAATTATGTATGTATGTATATATCTCTCTGTGTGTGTGTGTGTGTGTGCAGTAGTAGCCAGCAGGCTATAATAGTTTAACGCCGGGGTCCTGAACGCTCAGAGCTCATTGTGTGATCTGTCTTACTTGCTTGTTTTCCAGGTGAAATCAAACCAGGCGGAAGTGCAGCGCATTTTAGACAGTAAGAACATTCCGTATGAGCTGATTGACATTTCGGTGTGCGGGGACGTCCGGAACGAGATGAGGACGAAGTCGGGTAACCCTACAGCTGCCCCACCGCAACTTTTCAATGAGGATCATTACTGCGGGGTAAGGAGAAGAAGCTCTTTCAGTCTCCAGGGTCTTTTACGTGTTTATCACAGTGACCCTGGAAATACTCTACATGTGTATGGCTCGATGGGTGCAAGCATGGTCATGGTGAAGATGTTACCTTGTTTCAGAAGCAAGCAAAGAAAAGGAGATTGTTCAAATTAATTAAACTTATTTTGGGTTGGGTCAACCATCATCTTTGAGGAAAAATTATTCAGATAAGAAAAGAGGCAGATAAATCGATGTAGCCATCATGACTACTGTACAACTATGTTTAGGTTTAGCAACTTTATGTGCCCAAAGACTAGGTCAGCTAATGACCTAAATGTACTGTGTTTTTGACATCATATATTTACTCTTTTTCCCCCCTATCTGTATATATATTTAATATTCAGAGATGATGATGCCAGGATTCATCAGGCTCAAATTATGAAAGCAAGGTTCAGGGAGCACAAGACATAATTTTCACACATGGATTGGCCACCACGGAGTCCAGACTGTAACTCCATTGAGAACCTTTGTGATGTGCTGGAGAAGGTCTTAGGCAGCGGTCTGACTCACATTATCAATACAAGATCTTTGAGAGAAATGAATGCGACTCTGGACAGAAATAAGTGTTGAGACATTACGTAAGCTCACCACTTTATTAGGAACACCTCTACTCTTGCACATTCATTCATGAGTGTAGAGGTGTTCCTAAAAAATTGGACAATAGGTAAAGTATTCTATTAACTGTGGATTTTATGGAACATTAGACATGAAGTCTAAAACAGTGATCAGTGTTGGGCCCTTTACAACGAAACACTCGCACTAAATCGTTAAACCTAACTGATCCTGAGAGCCAGCACCTTGAGTCCTGTGCTAGTTGTGCTGCCATGTCTTCAGTACACCATTTGGCTGCCTTTTAGGAAATGGCTTCAGCGGCTCCTGACATTACACCTCTGTGATCACTGGTGCCACCTGCTGGTCGTTTATTTCTCATTTCCCACTTCCTTTTCCTTTCTAGCTTTTCAGTTTAGTATTTATGGGTGTGGCCTAAACTGGGGACATGGCTCAAAATCAGATGGCATTACTTCATTATTTATTGATTTATTTTGTGCATCTTTGTGCACAGGTATGGGTTTGAATTTTCAGGGTTGAATTTTATTATTGTTATAATTGTTTTATTATTTCTTTCATTTTATGGACCAAAACACATTCCACATTGTGGATATTGTTGCCCATTGGTGTGTGTGTGTTAAATTATACATCATTACCACAGGATCATTTCCTACAATTTCGAGGTCCCTCTCATTTCCCAAACGCTTTTCAGTGGTGCGTGTTTGTTCCTTCTGGAGCTGCTGAAGACCTGCTTTCACGTTGCCTCCTGATCATGGACATCTGAGCAGCTCTACACTTCGATTCAGTATCGAGTCAGCATAAAGTGGTGCGACGTGAGACGATGTTCTGCTCACCGCTCATAAACCGTGAGAAGGTCTTCCTGGTTATCGCCTGCCTGTTTACTTGCATGGTTTCCTGTTGTTCTGCTTTAACCACTGCTTTATTTACAAACTCGATCACATTTACAGCAGCTGGAAGATGTTCTGTTAAAGATGTGAGGCGGGGTTGTGTACAATGTCATGTTCAGCACATTTCATGCTAAAATAACTTGCACAAGTTTGAACTTTATACAGTTTCCTGTTCAGATTCAGCCATATGTAAAGTACCACCCCAGTGACGCTGCTCTGAACTCTTATAGCGGTCGTGACACAAGGATTCACTCACTAACATCGCTTTGATTAAACACTAAACCATGCTGCAGGTGCTCATCTGGGTTTATAACGTGCGCTGTTTTGCGAGTTGTCACAGTTGGATGAGGATGTCTCTGTGTTTTAATATTAAGGAATGCCTTTGTGGTTTCACTCTGATTGTGTTTTAAACTCATTCAAACTTCTCCTTGAAGCCTGTGTGTGTGTGTGTGTGTGTGTGTGTGTGTGTGTGTGTGTGTGTGTGTGTGTGTGTGTGTGTGTGTGTG
>JAQQZT010000021.1:15232243-15248566 GCA_030068275.1 Clarias platycephalus
TGTTTCGTTTCACTGTGTACTAACTGTATATGGTTGAAATGACAATAAAGCCTTTGAACTTGAACTTGAACTTGAACCACTAGTCTGAGGGTCTGTCGCCCAGAACATTATCATAAGCTGTTATTCAGACAGTGCCATAATGTGCACCAGGCTCTACAAGACAAGAGGCAGAAATTAAACTATAGCTGTAGGTCAATGATAATTGGTCTTACCTCACTTCATTTCTATTGGAAGGCTCTTAGCCTAGCTAGCCTTAGCTAGCATGTGTGTGCACACGCACAAGAATCTAGCCAGGTGATGTTGAGTGCACTCGGTCATTAGAAAGGGCACAATACAACTTAGATTACAAGTACATAAACCCTGCATCTAAACTACTGACTTCAGACACGAAATAACAAATGAAAACACGCAGAAAAACAAAAAAAAAATTCAACCTTCAACCCGATAAACACCGCTTCCATCTGTGACAAAATTATTCAAGTGTAAGAAAGTGAAGTGAAGCGAAGCGAAATCTAAAAAGAGGACATAAAACGATAACAGTGTTAAGGAAAAGAAAAAAAAGAAGAAGGAGAAGAACCTGCTTTAACGTAATAATGAATGCGTTTTAAAAGAAGACATGAAAAAACTAAAGATTAATTCAGGTACTGCTGCTCTTTTTGTCCCGTGAAAACCCCAGAACCCAAAACCCCAGACTACGTTTGTTTTGTGTTTTAAAAAACATCTTATAAATCTACCGTTTATCAAATCCACTAAAATCTACGTTTAAAATGTCATTAAAACTTTTAAAAGTCATGTCATACTTTGCTTTCCTGTAACAATTTGATGTGAGACAATCAGCTGCAATATGGACATCTGGAGAGAGAGAGAGAGAGAGAGAGAGAGAGAGAGACAGAGAGAGAGAGATGCTACTAAGAGTGGAGGTTGAATCTGTTGGAACAGCCAGGAGACGCGTCTTCAGTGGTGTTCGTCCTGCTGAGGCAGAGGCTGGCGCTTCAGCGTGCAGTCTGGTGAGTCTGTGAATCAGGGATGGATTTCTACGGGAAAGATGCAGATCCCCGAGGTTACTTGGTTTGTATGGTAATCAAACATGCTCAGAGAAAGGGTTATAATCTTCTTGCACATTAAGAAGCAGTATACTGTCTCAAAGCTATTTGAGCTCACAGCATTGTCATTCTCACAGCAATACACCAGAGGAAATGACAGTGATGAAGGATGAAAGTCTTGACCCAGAAACGTGCCACAAGAACAGGGACGGAGGGTAACGAATGATAAAACCCTCCGGACTGAAGCGGTAAAGTAAACAACACATGTCCGATTAAGAGTAGAAGTCATCCAGAGCCGTGTCTTTGCACGCACAGCAGGGCCGGGCTCAGTCATCAGCCTGGGAGAGCTGAGTGTATACAAAACCACCATGGCAGGGCACTAAACCATGCCAGACACACCGCACCTCACTCACACAAACAGCTCCTTAATTACACACACATGGCTTTACTACCTCTCTTTCCTTCATTTCTTTTTTCTTACACATCACCTGCCTTAACACAGAACCATGCAGCTTCAGTAATGGTCATAGATGAGAAAGCTGTTGTTTATATTGACAAGGCAAAATGAGATGAAAAAACCTTTACATTTCATACATTGGAGGACCTGAAACCTGTATCGGAAAATGTTCCGTCTGTCTTTATGTCTGTCCAGAATTTAATGAAACTTTGCCTGCACTTACGTATTTGCCTGAAGTTAAACCTGCAACGTAAATGAAATCAAAGTCTTTAGTAGAAGTGAAGTCATTAGCAGTTTTGTGCAAGATTTGAAACCGCAAGTTTGGACAGTGTACTGCATATGTGTCAAACTGTGGGCGTCTTAAATCGATGTACAAAAGTGGAATCAAAATGTTGAGTAAAAGTGATGTTATGAACAGTTATGTGTCGGATTTAATAATCTACTTTATAATAATCTACTAATGTGTTACTTTCTGAATGTGAACAAACACCTGCACCAATAGATATTAATTAGAAAAGCTAAACTGAATATTTTTATCTGGGATTAGTTCATAGTTTTACTGCTAAAATAACAGCGCTGAAGTGGTATAAGTCAATTTTAACGCTCGAGTCGTTTTAAGACAAAACTTATCCGAACATCCAACATTAAAACATTTTTATCCGATCTACTTTTTCGATTTTTCATCTGTAATTCACTCTCCACGGAGTGTATTTGGCTGACGATGAAAGAAGTACAACTTAGTGTAAACAAGGCATAAGGTACTCAATTTCACAGAATGTTATTGAATAGTATTAATAAGTTAGACAGAGAGTACAGAAAGACAGACAGATATGAACGTGGGCTTCAACCTGAAATAATAATAATAACACTGATTACATTAAAGCAGATCAACTATTTCTACAAACTCTTTTCCTGGTACTTACACCAGTATATATATATCTTCTCGACTCTCAGTGCTGTTGAATCTGAACCCCTGTGTATGTATTAAAGTTATATTAAACCACTGTTCAAGGAACTGGGACAGTTCTCACCTCCGTGTTTTTGTTTTTTACTCGGGGGTGATTTCGGTTTCCTGATGCACTACTACTTTAGTAACAGACATGTCCGGGTGCTGCTCCTTCGCTTCCTTTATCGCCTGAGCCAAAGCCTGGAGACCAGAGGTTGGTCAAAAACAACAGAGAAATAAATATGATTTATAACATCAATAAATAATAAATGGTAGTTTCTATGAGCTGTTTATCATTCTATCACAACTTTATGTTATTAATATTTACATGTAAATCCATAAAATATCCTAAATCTATCAAGTATATCAGAACAAATACATTAACACAGAAGGAATACATTATCACAGAAGGAATACATGTCCTATACCTTATCGTGGTCGATCTCAGAGTCACCTGTGATCACGATCCTCTTCTCGATCCTGGTTTCTGAGATTCCTCCTTTCACCATCTGGGAAAATAAAGAGATTAGATTAATAAATGCTTCACAAAAAAAAATCTACTCATAATAAACACGGATTCTTAAAGCCAGGCTGTGAGCAGATAAATATACAGCGGTACCTCTGTGTATGAATCAATCCATTCTGGAGGCGAGTTCTTAAGGCGAATTTCATATTGTGAAACACATTGTCCCATAGGAAATAATGTAAATGCAGATAATCCGTTCCAGCCACCCAAACATATTACTAATAATATAATCATATTTTTGCATATAAAACAATAAAAACATTTAGACATGTAAATGAAGTAAAATATAAAATAGACCTTAAACCTCACTTAACCTTGATTTATGATTCCTCTTAGGGAAGGCACTGCTTTAAAAACCAAACTGAAAACGGCTCCCTTTTCTTCTTGCTACCGTTCTTAGCATTTTTAGTGGTGCTATGTCTTCAAAATGAAAAACACACAAAAAAATAAATAAATAAAAACTCGCTTTGCTTGGCTTTCCACTGACACTCAAACGGCTTCCAGACGTATGTGCAACTTAGCTGGTGTTCGGTTTGGATTCCGAAAATGATTCATATGTCAAGGCAAATTTTCAGTTCTTAAGTTGAAAATTATGAGATGTGGTGTTCGTATGCCGAGGTAAAACTTTACTTGCTGTTAAACCGCGTACCCAGCAATGTCAGGAGCGTATTTGTTTACATTCCTGTCTATATACTATGTACGTTACTTGAGGATTCCACTAGGGGGCACAACAGAGAATCCACTCACTCACTTACTCATCATCTATACCGCTTAATCCTTGCACAAAGTAAATACTACGTGAGCATATTTTCCATGTCATCATTTAAGATTGTACTTTTCTCCCGCATATTTGTTTCTGTGCAACAGTATAGATGTATTTGTACATCTGGGGGTAATTGCAGACCTGGTCGCACAACTTCTTAAAACATTCCACTATGCCTGACCTGCCTGCTGACTACAACCCTAACATTCACATGCACCTTGCATCTTGCAGATGTGCCACGATCATTTCTGAGGATGTCCCCAAGCTATGCACTAAACGAACACCGGATACCTGAGGCAGCCCCTTAAGAAGTGGCTCACCTTGGTGATCTGCGTAGTGGTCGTGGTGCTCAGAGTCTCTGAGGTAATGGTTTGTGCATTGAGCAGCATCCCTACGCTCTCGTCCGGCTAAAAGAAACACAGAAACGTCGTCTCAGACTGTTCCCAAACATAGCACACCGCTAACTAGTCACCTCACAAACAAAAACAATGTGCATTCTTTCTCCTTACCTGAGCAGACTCGTATGTAATGGTCTCGGTGTGCACTATCGGACCCTCCTTGGTGGCAGTTTCGCTGTTTGGGGATTTGGTGACTGTGTTTGTCTTCACTACAGGAGTCTGTAGAAAAAGTCCACAAAAGAAAGGAAGGCTGTGAGAGTCATATCACATTCTTCACACAGATACACCATGACTAGGGCTGGGTTAGGGTTATATCGTCCCTTGTTGGTTTGGCATGCTTGTGACAGCAGTGTAGATATACTGTGTATGGCTAATGTTAAAGTACAGGTGGGCTCAACAACACAGCGCACTCTAGTTTACTCCGAAGATGAAGTATTAAATCAAACTCTTTATTTAAGTCTTTAATTTTGAGAAAATAAAACTGCTAAACATTCAAGATTCCCTGTCGTGTAAACAAAAATATCTTTAACACTGTAACTTCCAACTGTGATTTTGGTAACCATAGTAACATAATACAAACATATTTATGTATTATACATATGTTATGGAAAATGATGATATCAGGCCAGATCCTTCACACAGCAAGCCGTGCTTTAAAAATACAGCTCTCCAGCACAGCTTAGGTCTGTGTGGGGTTTTTGTTTTTTTATTTGGGTCAGATTTATGAGCTGAATGAACTTAAGGGAACACTCTTTAGGAAGTAAAAGAAGTAAACAACTAAAAGCAAAACCACATTTTGCATATTTTGCAGTCTCTTTGAAGCCATTACCGCCAGCGCACAAGCCCAGAGAGACAAATAACTCAAGAGGCCACGTTTAAGCGGTATACCGCCACCTACTGTACAGATGACATGTGTGCATTCTTAATTTAGTCTAGGAAATTATACTCGAGAACGCATCCAAACCAAACGGCAGATATTCTACTCACGAGCACATACATTATGACATCAGGTCACATTGATCTGAATGCGATATGAATTTTGAATACATGAACAGCATATTACAGGACTAATCCCTATTGTTAATTTAAGCCATTACCGTATTATATGTACATATACAGTGGGGAAAATAATTATTTGATTATTTATTTGAAAATCCCCTGCAGATTTTCTAAGTTTGTGCACTTACAAATAAATGATAAAGTATAAATCCAAAATTATAGACCTATCATTTTTATTTTATTGTAAAGGACGGAGATAGAATATTAACCAAAAGTCCAGAAAAAGCACATGATAAAGGTTATAAATTGAGCTGCATTTCAATGAGGAAAAACATGACTTAGTTCTTGGAGGAGAAATCCTTGTTAGAAACAACAGAGGCAAGACGTTTCTTGTAGTTGTAGTCTTGTTACTAGGTTTGCAAACATCTCAGAAGGGATTTCCACTCTTCTTTATAGATCTTCTCTAAATCCTTATGGTTTCCTGCCTGTCGCTTGGCAACTCAAAGTTTCAGCTCCCTCCATAATTTTTTCTATAGGCTAGGCCACTCCATGACCTTCTGTTGCCTTGGTGGTTATGTTTTGGGTCACTGTGATGCTATGACTCATCTTCAGTTTTCTGGCTGAGAGATCCGGCTGAGATTTTACAATACATGGCCCCGTCCATCTGTACCTTTAGCAGTAAAACAGCCCCAAAAGCATGATGTTTCCACCTCAGTGCTTGATTGTAGAGATGGTGTTCTTAGGGTCATAGTCAGAAATTTCTTCCTCCAAACACCGCTAGTCGAGTTGATGCCAAAGAGCTCAATCTTGGTGTGATCTGATCACAGCACTTTCTCCCAATTCTTCTCTGTTTATTGGCAGACTTAAACTTTAGACGAGCATGTACATGTGCCTTCTTGCGGAGGGGGACCTTGTGGGCACTGCAGGATTTCAATCCATGATGGGGTATTGTGTTACTGTGTACAGTTGTTTGTTTGGAGACAATGTGTTTGTGGACTCAATTGCCTTGCGATCATTCACAATCTCTGTGTAGAGCTCTGGGCTGATCCCTCACTTTTCTCATGATCCCCCTCACCCCATGAGATAAAATCTTGCATGGCGCTCCAGATCATGGGCGATTTAAGTTTATTTCTTCCATTTGCGAATAGAACATTTGTCTCCTTATTGCTGATGGTCTTGTAGCCCATTCCAGCCTTGTGCAGATCTACACTCTTGTCCCTGATGTCCTTTGACAGCTCTTCGGTCTTGCCCATGATGGTGAGGTTCAAATGGAAGATAGAGATTCTGTGGCTTTTATACACATAATGATTTGTTAGAAGCACCTTATTAAATTAATGTGTATATCACATGAGCACATAACCAGTCTGTGGGAGCCAGAATTACTGCTGGTTGGTAAGGGATTGAATACTAACTTTACTCACTGAAATGCAACTCAATTTATAACATTTATATAATTAGTTTTTTTAAATTATTTTTTTTAGATTTTTGGTTGATATTCTGTCTCTATACTTGATTAAAAAAAATAATATGATTAAAACAATTTGGGACCCTTCATTTCTCTGTAAGTGGGCAAACTTAGAAAATCTGCAGGGGATCTGCAGAGTGGGGCTGCACGATTTGTAAAAAAAAAAGAAAAGAAATTACACTGGAATTATTTTGACACATATTGTGATTGCGATTTTAAAAAGCTTTGAAATGTACCATTATGTATTCTAACATATTTATGTAAGCTCAAATATTAACTTTACATGAATTTCCGACTATGTATACCTAAATGTAAAAAAGCAGCATTTTGTGATTCATTATTGCACAGCTCCATGTCACGAAGATTTTTGTGTGATTAATTAAAACCCTTAGGGGTCTGAGGCCTTTCTGAAGACCTGCAGTGATTCAGAACTCTTCTTAAATTTGTGTCAATTTAAAATCTTTACCAATATTGTAGCTACAGTAATACATTTCCCCATATTTACATAGAGCACAAACTGGGCTTTCATACTGTAATGTGGCTGATGTAAATATGTTAGATTCATGTGCGACTTTTAAACTGATGTCAAAGTACCCGTGCAAAAAAATACAATTTCAAACTCCAGCAGAAAAGCAGAGAAAATGAGAATAAAACACAGATCTGTGTTCATGAAAGTGTTGGGTGTGTGTCCATAGCAAAACAACAAAATTATAACACTCAGAAGGTCCTTTTTATTTGGATAAAAACTGACTGATGTGCCTAACTTTTTTGAAATTCATGAATATGTAAGACCTATTGACACCTGGGATCAGGTGACACCAGGTTTCCCCAGGATTGATGTCTTAGCTGTTCACACCTACAGTATATGCTCAGATTCCTCACACGAAAACAGGGCTCACTGAGGCCAGGGAGAGAAACAAAAAATAAAGCATGGTTTCTGAAACGTTCATTAAAATTCAATTCGTATGCACAAAAAAACTTAAGCACTTTTGTAAGTCGCTCTGAATCAGAGCATCTGTCAAACGTCAAAATGTAAATGTCTCAGGGGCAGTGGGAGCTCAGTTACATGAGGCTAGTGCAAATCCTTGGCACATATCACCCAATATACAGTATGAGCTCTTTAATTTTTGTTCTCTTTTATAAACATATACATGACCGAATTTTGACTATACACAAGCCATTTAACTATACAGTACATACTGTACATACAGTGAAAGGCTTTTCTAGCCCACTATCTTCAAATATTCTGGTGCCATGATTATTGGTTCACCCTTCTGCACAACCAGTGAAGGAAAGAGGACATGGTCGTCAATCAATACACAAACACAATTCGGTTTTACTGATCCATTCCAGTAGGAGGTGGTAATGCACCTTCAAGCTTATTTGCCAAAAAAGTGCAAAATCCGTGTCCCAGTGTTGCCAGCTTGGGTCGTATTCTGTTAATTGGGCCAATTTTTAATAATCTTAATCAATGTGTCTTTGGTGGATTTAAACACATTGAATCAACAGAGATGAGGCACCTAGTTGCATGTAGAAGCTCTCAGTGTATTTATTTTCAGCCAGTGACGCTTTCTTCAGAAATTCTACAATCTACTTTTGTTTGGAGAAATGAAACTATTACAACACAAGAAATTCCCAAGAAACTGCAGATTTCTTACAAAGGTGTGTTACAAGTCCTTGTACGCAACAAGGTAAACTGCCTCTAACTAGAAATAAATGAGAAGTGGGAGGCCCTGGTGCACAACTGTGCAGGAGAATAAAAACATCAGTGTCTCTAGGTTGAGAAACAGACACCTCGCAGGCCCTCAGCTGGCAGCTTTATTACATAGTGTCCACAAAACCCTAGTCTCATCTTCAGCAGTGAAGAGGCGACTCTGGGACGCTGGCCATCTAAGCGGAGATTCCAAGATAAAGCCAAAATTGAAACTAGCCAATAAACAGGAAAGGTTAGAATAGGCAAAGGAACAGATACACAGAAGAATGTTTCAATGCAGCAGAAAAAAAAAGTTTGATTTTGAACATTAAAAAAGTAATATGTAAAGATACAATCGTCCATGAATATTGAAATAAAACAAAGAGATTTTTTGGGTTGCCATTTGGTCACCACCACACTGAATTTGAAATTAAACACATAATGTGATCGAGGTCAAGACTTTCTGCCTAAATTCAAGGGGTTTGACAAAGGTGTGTCAGAAATTAGAGCCATTTTCATACAGATATACCCATTTCACAGGGGCTCATAAGTAATGGAACAAAAGACTGACAAGCTGCATGGCCAGGTGTGGCCTGTTTCCTTGTTATCTGACCATTTTGATTCATACACATTCACATTCCATACAAACTTAAATAATTCTTTTGATTGTGTAAAGCTGCTTTGTGACAATGACAATTGTTAAAAGTGCTATACAAATAAAATTGAATTGAATTGAATTGTTACTCCATAACTACTCAAGCAGATTAAGGGCCTGGAAGTTCTGAGTGTTTTTGGTAGCTGTTCACTCGAACTATGCAAATAAAGAAGCCCATCATTAAGCTGGATCAACCTGAGAGAAACCAACCTAAGAGAAAAAAATAATTAGGAGTGGACAGTATTATAATTTGGAACATTAATAGAAATAAGGAATTAACTGGCAAGCTCAGTAACACCAAAAGGTCTGGAAAACAAGTAAAATGGACGACCACAGTACTCCATGGTGAAGAAAAACCTGTTTACAACATCTAGCCAACTCAAGAACCCTCTTGAGGATGTAGGCGTGTCATTGTTAAAGTCAAGAGTCTTCTTTATGAAGTAAATACAGACGCTTCACAACAAGATGCAAACAACTGGCACCGCTCAAGGGCAGAAACGCCAGACTAGCCAGAAAATGTTGCCAAGTATTTTGAACTGATGAAATCAAAATTAACGGAATGAAAGGAATGTTGCAGATAGATAATAAACTAACAAATAGCTATCCAAGCAAAGAAATTGGATATTTTTCATTGGCCAAGTAGTAAAGGCAGTAATCATGTTTTAAATATATTTTTGTTCAGTTATTTATGAACTCCCAAAAAATGGGGTGGTTGTGTATGAAAATGTATGTAATTTCTGAATGATTGATGGTACACTTTTATCAAACCTCTTGAATTAAAGCTGAAAGTCTTGACTTTGCTCACATTGCATGTGTTTCATTTAAAATTCAATGTGGTGGTCTCCAGAGGCCAAATGACAAAAGAAATTAGATTTGTTCCAAAATTTATGGACCTGGCTATAGGTAAAATAACATAGGCTTCCAGTCACTAATCACTATTGCTCCTCATAACTATGAGTTAACTCCCCCCGTAAACTATACGACGCTGCATACAGTATGAGTGTCTGCCAAATGGCTAAATGTAACCAATAAACAAACACTAATCTTCCTGACAAAGAGTCGCTGATCGCTAATGTCCATCAAAATATTTCAAATTCAGCGTAGTGGTATACAGAAGCCAAATGGCACAAAAAAAACCCTCTTTGTTCCAAAATGTATGGACCTGACTGTATTATAGTATAATATTATATATGATATAAGGGAAAGTGTAAAACCTGCACAAAATCCACAGCAAAATAGGAGAATGTTCTCAAAACCAGTCCTGCTGTTTCATGACATACATGTCCACATGCAGGGGATACAACAATGATGGCAGCTTCGCTTGCTTAACAAGCCCTGATCTGGCTGTACGGGACTATCGGGCCCTCCGAGGTTAACTAACAGGTGCAGACCTGGATTTAATCAGCTGCTAAAATGCTTCTCCCAAGGATGAAGAAATTTGCAAAATGATACAAAAAGTGCTGTGATCTTAAAGCGTTTCTTGAAAATTGTGTTACTCTGAAGGGAAGCAAAAATAAAAATAAAACCCTTACACAGGAGAAACGTTGCACCAGGTCACATGAGTTCAGCTTCACTTATGCATAAATGAAAAAAGTATAAAATGGTGTTAGGGTCTGATTTTGATGAAAGCACAGTGACAGCGTGGGCAGACATGGTTGTTAAAGTGCGGATTAATGAGGCCTTAACATGAAGCCTGACAGGTGAAATGGTTTTGTTCCACTTTCACCAACAGTGTACTGTATCTGGCTCTTTTTTTCTTTTTCTTTTTTTTTACCAACAGTAAGAACTTTTCTAAGACAAACATGATATTATGCATTATCCCAAACTCAAGGTGAATACAAATGAATATCAAGTTCAGATAATCTATTCTAAATAAATACACATACATAATGTATTACTTTTCAAACGCAGCAAGAAGTATTACAAACTCAGAGAATATTATGTTTTCTTTGAGTCACAAGGGTGTTAAAAAGCACAAAGGCCAAAATATTGTTTCAAAATTGTTTTGGTTGTCAGTGTGAATTTTCAAAACATTATAACTCCATCTCCTATATAACCTATATAGTTTTGGCACAATGGATAAACCAGCCTGCAGTTGTGTTTGTGATTAATTGAATCGATCAATCAATCTATCTATCTACAGTATTATGCTTCCTGGCAGGATTTCAAAAAGACTACACAACTGCAGGCTGATTTATCCACATCCATGACATATATACAGTGTGTGTATATATATGTCTGTTCCGAGAGCAGGTTTGTAAGTTCAATTTGTTCTACGCCTTTGACACTTTGAATATACAATGTAAAGCTTGCCAAGCCACTTGACTAAATCTCTGTCCCCCTATCCCCACACTGCCATCATGTGGCCAAAAAAACTTAATCGTGTCTAAGGAAATGAATCTCACACGTCAAATGTAACAGTGTTGTGTCTGTGCCTTTAAATCGTGAGGCAAATCACGGAGCGTTTTTGTCTCAGAGCTGTTTTCCACTGTATTGGACTATGAACTCTGTTGGTTGAGGATTTTCCCAAAATTAGGATTATTCACCATCAGGACAGCTTTAAAGGACGGGCATTTTCTACCATCGGGATTCCGAACTGATTCATTGAAATTTAATTATATATTACATATACATAATCTTAATGATGTAGCTGTTAAAACGGTCTAATCAGACATATTATTACAATAGACTTTACAGTATGTTCCTTATGGTGTCTAGCTCAGGAGCTAAATAAAGTTTTGCAGATTGCTATTTGTTGTTATAATTATGGAATTGTCCAAGCAGTTTTGTTTTTCCCACGTTTTTTTAAAGATGGTGTTTGGGTTATCATTATAACACAAGAATAACAAAACCTGTCCTTCCTATAAGCTTTAATTCTATCAATGATAAAAAATCAGCTGAATACATGTCAGTGACACTAATACTAAACTTTGATATTTTATAATATTTTAAATAAAATATTTTCTTCATACATGAACTGAACAGCAATATCAGCATTCTACTCACCACATCTGGCTGCATCTGGCCATTGATGCTGGCGGTGCGAAAAGGAGAGTTCGTGGACAGGCGCTTGTCCCACTCGCTGACCCGTGACTCGGGGACCGACTCCATAAAGCTGCGCTTGAGCTCACTGATACTGCTGTGGTGACGCATGATCCCCGACTGGGTCTTATCCAGATCCTATCAACGTGAAAGGCCATTAGGAGGGGAAAAAAGGAGAGAGATATGACAGCAAGGCAGGAAAATGTAAAGAATGCAAAAAGATGGGGTGAAAAGATAAAAAATATAAAGAAGCCCTAGTCAAAGTTATGAAAATCTGGTTGTGTGCAAAACATTTTTTTAAATCATGATATATTTTTAAAGGTACGTGAGTTAATATTAGTAGGTGACCCTAGGAAGGGTTATGGACAAATTCTTTTAGAAGTTATTCTGAGAGTTTTAGAAATTCCTGAGCAGTCATCCATGACCTTCTGTTTCACTGGGCTATAAATATGCACTATCTGCCCTCTCCACAAGGTCACAACGTGAGAGTTCTGGTCTGATGGACGGAGAACAGAGAGTGGATGCCATCCCTCCCATGCAGAGAGCTAGACTCCCGGCTAGTTTAGCCTCTGTGGGATTCAAAGTCTTTTCTGCACCAGCTCTCGAGCCCTACTGTTAAATAAATAAATGTCTAGCTGTCTCAGCTTGTGACGCTAAAACTGATAATAAAATATATAAACCGGGTTGTTTTGAATCTACTAGCAAGACATCCAAGGCCACCCACAAAAACAGACCAAAGTTCTACATAGAATAATTAATAAAAAAAAAACTGTAGCAGCTACACATCATGTACTAAATCGAGGGTTTGTTTATAACTGCAATCAATATGGCTCCATAAATAAATAAGTAATAATAAGAATCATAATAATATTTGGTCTGATTTATACAGTCATGTTCAAAAGTAATTACCCCCTTTTAATTTATGTTTTTCTTTTGTGTAATACTATATTAAAAATCATCTGATCATAGCGGGTCTCAGCATTAAGCAAATACAACCTTAGATGAACAACCTATGTTTTTCATCTTGTCATTATTTATTTAACAAAAATGAAGCCAAAAAGGAAACTACCTGCAGGTAATACTACTGTAAGTATGCCCTGATTCAATAGCTGTAAATTCCCCTTTAGCAACAGTAACTTGAAGTAATCATTTCCTGTACGACGATCAGTCTCTCACATCGTTCTGGTCCATTCTTTACAATATTCATTGAGGTTTTGGGGTATTTGCTTATGCACAGCTCTCTTAACATCCCATCACAGCAATTATATTGAGGTCTGGACTTTGACCTAGCCATTCCAAAACCTTGATTCTTTTATTTTCAGCCTTTCTGATGAGCTGACTTTGGTGTGCGTCGCATCATTGTGCTGTTTCATGATCCGATTTTGACCAAGCTTTAGTTGTCAAAAAGATGGCCTTACACTTGCCTCTAGAATACTCTTGAATACCTGGAATACTGCAAGGTGCCCAGATCCTGTGGCTGCAAAACCAGCCTAAATCATCCACCCCTTCCAAATAAACTTGTTCAGTCTTCTTCTAATTGTGCTGTCATGAACTTTAACATTTAACATGCTTGGTGAGGCCTTGTATTTCTCTGAGCATTGCAGGGTCTGAGCTTGGGGTGAATGTGTTGGGACGTTCACTCCTGAGAAGATTGGCAACTGGGTTAAAAGCTTTTTACTTGTGAGTAATCTTTTTCATTGTAGAATGTTGAACTCTTAATTGTTTGGAAATGGTTTTATAGCCCATTCGAGACTTGTGCAGAATAATTGCTTGTCTAAGACTTACTTATGTCTTTCCCTCTTGGCATTGTGATAACACACACCTGCATGCCTCCGGTCAGCAAACTGCCAAAACTTCTGCTTTTATAGAGGTCTGCACACAATAGGTTACTCAAGGGCTAATGATTAGCAGCAACTGGCTGTAGCTTACACTCATAAATCCTGTGGAAGCAGTAATTAAGCACTTAGTATTGCCAACATTTTTTTTTTTTAAATCAATAATGACATAATGAAAAAACTTATATGTTTTTATTATAGGTTGTATTTGCCCAATACTAAGACCTGCTATGATTACGCTTTTTCACTGTAGCAGAACAAATGCAAGTGAGGTTTAGAAGCAAAATGAGCTCCGGTTAGAGTACAGCTTAACAGTCACATCTGCTTTATCACACCACAGCTGCCAATAGAGGAGTGAGAAGGTGATTAAATGATTAGTCAAGTGAAGCTGACAAACTGCTCCTCATGCTGCATCACTGGCAGGAGTAAGACAGTAATGCATCTGCCCTCTCACACATACACAAGCTCACAAAGCCCTGTGATTGTCTGATGTGGCTATTGTGGGATGCCTCAGTGATGGGATAAACAATTTCCTTTTGTAATCCTTAGGAGTGCATATGGCATATACAGGGCCTCCACAAACTATTCAGCCATCCACCAGTGATTACTTTTCTTGTGGTTTATTATACGATTACAGCATATTTAAGGATGACTTTTCAAACTAATTTCAAGTGATTGTCTAAAGAAAAAATATATATTCATAAGCCAGGTTTAAGAACTTGCTATTTGTGAATATGAAAATCTGAGGAGATGAGAAGGTCCCACACAGTGGCCCTCGCCTGCTCACATCATTTCAATCCATTTCTCTACATCAGTTTTGTTAATGACTTTCTGACACCACTGCTTCAGCGGCGAGATTACTTTCCGTATTACACTATTATTACATGACGTACTCATGCACACACACCCTGAAGTCCTGCCTCATACTGTAGTTTACTGTCAAGATGTACATCCATACCTGATGTACTGAAATTATCAGGAGACAAGTGTAATGTATTTACTTAAGCAGCAGGTCATGTGATAAGAGAATCATGGACACTCAGACGCAGGATGTGGAGTAAACTAATCACATCATATTAATGACATTTTTTTAGCTGTTCCACACACTACTTGGCACGAGTTTTATGTCGGATGCCCTTCCTGACACAACCCTCCCACCAGGTTTGGGACCAGCACTACATGCAGTAGCTGGGTAGTAGGGTTAGGAGTTTTCCGGGGCAGCGGGGCTCAACCCGGATCCTCTGATCAACCACCTAGAGGCTTAGACGCCAGAGACAACACGGCCCCCACTATGTTAATGACATCAAGAAAATGAGTGAATATCTTGATATTGAGTCAGAGATGATTACAGATAAGACAGATGGAAATATATTGCAAAGAATATATGATTGGGAACATTATGTATAGATCAAATAGATATAGAGATCTTAAATAAAGGATATATATATATATAGACCAAATAGATGATGATAGTTTAGCTTCATAGTTGTAGTTATGCTGCCCTCTTGTGGAAATGTGAACACAGCGAATGAATGTCTCCAGATCAGATATTAAAAGGGAAAAATCATATATTTTCCCAATCAGATATTTAAACAATATATATTCAGGATTTAGAAGTATGAAAAAATATCATAAAAGAAACAGATACTTGCTTTAGAATTATTGAGATAAATTGTGCATGCAAAGTGTTTTGGGCCAAGCTAGAGAAAACGGAAATAAAAACACAGTGAAAAAAAATCCTGGTTATGGTGCATGCAAACCCCATTCAAAACTAAAAAATACAAATAAAATGAGACAGAAATCTCCATGCAGTAAGAGATGTGACAAGGAGAAGTTACAGAGTGAAAGGTACAAACCTCCAGCATTAAATTGCTGTGTCTGGTATAAAGTGTTTCCCCGTCAGTTTTCTTAGTTCTTTTCTGCAGGGAACACAAACAAACAGACAAAAAAGTGTTCACAGGTTGGTAATCCAAAAGAGTTATTGCAGAGAAATCACGGGATGTTTGACCTGAGGCATTCAGTGTGAAATGTAGATTTGAGATCCCGTTATCAGTCACGGCATTGAACGAAATGAACTGAAAGCCGAGTGAAGGGGTGTGAGGAGCAGAGGCAGGATGGAGCACGGTTGGCTAAAAGATGCAATTGCTTATTTATTAACTTATTATTTGTTTATTTGTCTATTAATTTAATTAAACTTATGGCTGATTAGAGTACATAGAACTTTGAGTTCTGCAATGGATTCACACCTTGTCCATAGTGTCACCCAACTTGCGCTCTAAGTCTCCTGGGATAGCCCCCCCCCAACCCTCCCCACAGCCATGTACACAGGATAAGCAGTATAGAAGATGAATGAATGAATAACTTTGAGTTTAAGTTACATTTTAGCAACAACAATAGAAATCAAATTAAATGAAAATACATTGCCTGGCCAAAAAACGTCGCCATTTTAGAATGGTCAAATTATTGGGCTTCCAGAATTTGTGGAAGAAATGTGGTTGTAA
>JAQQZT010000021.1:15248666-15264544 GCA_030068275.1 Clarias platycephalus
TCAAAGTAAGAGCATTTCCATAAACGCATAATGCAAGAAACACAGTGGATTGGGACTAAACAGCGGCGTCTCCATAAGAAAACCGCTTGTTAGTGAGACTTCTCAGTTTTCAAGGGGAGCATAAAGATTGCACTTTGGAGCAATGGAAAAAGGTCATGTAGTCTGATGAGGCGCATCAGGGTCAGAAGGGAAGCTATGCTCCCATCATGCATAGTGTCCACTGTACGAGCCTCTGGAGACAGTGTTATGATCTGTGGTTGCTTCAGTTACTCAGGTCAAGACTCAGCAACGTTATGGGGCAATAAAATGAAGTCAGCTGACTACCTGGTGATTCAGTACAGGTCGTCAGCTGACTTCATTTTATTGCCCTGTAAAGAGTTATTGCAGAGAAATCACGGGATGTTTGACCTGAGGCATTCAGTGTGAAATATATCCTTTAATCAATGCTAAAGGATATATTATAGTGTGTGACTTTTTTTTGGCCAGGGAATGTATTTAGTTACTACTTAATTCAATAAATGGTGAGAAGGACAGTAGATAACTAATGTCACATCCTTTACTGTATCTACCTACATACCACACTATGTGACCCACAGTATGTGCACCCCAAACATCACGTCCATGTGTTGCTCTTCTCCATACTAGAAGCGTACAACACTACATAGAACGTCTTTCTGAATTTCCCCTTAACTGGAACTAAGAGGCCCAAACCCTTAACCAGCACAAGATCCACAAAGCCGGATCCATGAAGACATGGTGTGTGAAGTGGGGTGTCCTGCACAGATCCCTGACTGAACTCAACCCCACTGAACCATCACCTTTGATGATGGATGAACTGGATCTGGAGCCTCCTCGACATCCCAACATCAGCACCTGAGCTCACACTAACGTACTTGTAGAAAGTGTGAATGCACACAAATCCACAAATCTAGTGGAAAGCCTTTGCAGAAGAGTAAAGTCAATGTAAATGTCAATGTCTTTCTTACTGTCATGAACATGCTTTTTTTTTGAAAGACGGATGCAGGCAATATACAGTGTATAAGCACATGCAGAGACCATTCACAGCATCTTTAATCATTCTTTACATTCTATAAATGGTGAAGAGCCATAACCAACCAGGCATGACGAGTTAACCGAACAAGAACAAAGCCAGCCACAGCCAGAGCAGACAACTAAAGAATAAAAATAATAAACGGCTGAATCATTTCTATTTTGCAATAGAAGACAGCGAGGATGACACAAGGTTGCGTCTTTGACATGCTGTAACCCTGAACTAGGGAGAAGTTCCAACCTTGCGGGTTCGCACCATCGCTTGTGGGTGCTGTACAATAAAGCCCCAAAGAGGAAGGAAGACACACTGCATTAGACCCGCTCACATACAGTAAACCTCTTTAAACACTATAGATCTATAAAGTTTTAAACAAACAGTCTCATTAAATAGAATACAGTACAGTGCAAATGCTGTTATGTGGAGAGGAAGGTTGTCGATCGAGGTGGCCTTTGAAATGGAACATGTAGAAAGCTTAAAATGACATCCTAAAACATATGTGGCGGCTTAGTGGTTAGCACTGTCGCCTTGCACCTCCCCAGACTGGGTTCGATTCCCGCCTCGGGTCTGTGTACATGTCTGTGTGCATGGAGTTTGCATGTCCTTGCTGGGTTTCCTCTGGGTACTCCGGTTCCCTCCCACAGTCCAATTAGGCTAAGTGGCGTTCTTGAATTGCTCATAGTGTGTGAATGTTGCCCGAAGTTCCTACCACTTCGGAATAAATACAATAGTCACCATTAGGCTTCACGGTCCCTAGTTGGACTACAGAGATTCCTAAACGGGACGGAAGGAAAACAAATTTGCACAGTACTGTATGTGTGAGCCCACATCATCAATTCCTGCTGTGTTTCTAGAGCAGCTCCTTGGCCTGAAGCACACACACCTGACTCGTTTTTTCCCGTTTAGTGGTCGTCACTGCCAGGGCGTCGCGGTGCCGCCACTCGCGCCGCACAACCATCTGCAGGAGCACATAATTACCCACCCTGATATCTCTGTCTCTCTCTCTCTCACACACATACACACACTTCTGCACACAGCCTGCCTGGGGCACATCACTATCAGACAGAATGTAATGAGGGTGTTCTCTCACCATGTAGGGCAGTAAAGTTAAAATTTCACGACCGAGTGCTGTGATGGAGTTATTTTTACAACCCTGATGGGAAACCAGTTAACTCAGTGGCTAACCATGAAGTCTCGGTCTCAGACAGCGAGGACAGTGGGGAAAGCGAGGACAGAGGGGGGTAATGGGAAAGCTGAAAGAATTACATAAAAGTGTGCAAAGTGCCTCAGCAGAGAGTGCGGGATTAGTAGAGATTACTCCGACACGTTCTATGACTCTTTAGAAGGCGTCAGCATGGCGGTCATGATGGCCAGGAGGAGGAAAACTATTTAAAGTTAAAGCTTCACCTCTGACTCTTACAGAGCGCTGACACTGGAGACTCCTTCCATGCATGTTAAATAAATTCACCTTGTAGAAAAATGCACAGTATCAGCAACTCTACTTCCTTATTAGCTAAATAACGTTTCTGCCAGAACTGTAGTGAATTCTCAAATCTCAATCGGCTCTGGAGCTGAACGGGTTCCTCACCTTGAGATCTGAGAATCACATTAATAATGTATTCGAACTGAGCAGAATTAAAAGGAATTTTAATGAAATCTCCCCAAAATAAAACATACCTTGAACTCCGATGTGTCCTCATGTGCAACACGTTGCATTTTGAAGGTCCCGCTCACACAGCTCTCGGCCTTTACCTCAACCTTGTCCTCTCCTGACTGAGATCCTAGACTCGTAGGCGTCACTACGTTTTTGTGCTCCACCTGTACGGCTGATGTCACCACAGGAGAAGGAACTGTATCGCCAATGGAGATCGGAGACATGATGGGAGCGCTGACAGGACGCGCCGTCTTATTTAAGCTGGACACCATGGCTGAAGGATGAACATTAGGTACAGCGACAGGGAAAAAAGAACAAGACAGGTTAAATATAAACTACAAAAGATAAAGTTTTGTTTTCCGTTGCACTACTCCAGTAACACCAGACATTGTCTAAACTCCAATTATGAATAATAAACTATTCATTTCAAATATAAATAGTTGACATATGCACATAATTCCTTAATCAGGTCTCATCTTCTAAAAGCTCATGAGGTTTGTTGGCCTCCACTCAGGACAAGCGAGTGGAGACAAAGCCACTTCCCAGAAAAGCACCCTATTTCTGACATATGAAGGTTAGGAAAATGAATCGGAAGCCTGCCCTTGGAAGCCAAACGTCTGCACGATGAGAACATGGAAATGAGGCTGAAATATATTTGACCACATCCATTTTCTGAATAAGCAAGTAGATGGAGGAGAAGAAAGAGTACTTTACATATAAATAAATGCATTAAAGCAGAGTGAAGATCAAGAAGAGAAAAGCCGAATACTTTTAAGTCATAACAGCACAAAAGACAGACTTACTTACAGTACGCCCCAAATACTCAGCTTTGATCAATTTGAAAGGCGAGGCACATATGTTCGTGTATTAGAGGTGCACTGATTGGAATTTTCTTCAAAAACCTTCTTTGAGAGTAAGCAGAAATTTTTTTTTTTAGAACTTTCATGGAAAATTTTTATTAGAGGCATATCATACTTACAGTTTCTCCAAACCTGCACAAAGTTATGAAGTTTTTTGTACAAATAAAATCCAGGTTAAAATTCAACATGGATCACAGTCATGACCACTTTGATCTCTGAGTTGTTGCATGTGCACCACGGGGCGGGAATAAAGCAGAGACACCTATGATTGGCTAATGCTGCTACGACTGATCTTCCTTAGACTGCCGGATACAGATGCATCACCTGGGTGTTTAAACTCTCGATCTCTGGATGACCACACTTTTCTTTGGGACTCTCAGGTGCACGATTGACATGGTATTGGTTATATCGGGAGCTGATACAGTAGGTGCATCTTTAGTGTTCCATCAACACATTTTATTATGCATTTCATTTTGGTTCAGGGGAATCAGACATGACTCCATATGTTAGCAAACATAGACATAGTACTGTACATACAGTAGTGTGATTTACAGGTCTCTATGAGCACAGCAAATGTTTATGTTCCTGACAGCAAGTATGACTTTCAGAGAAAAGTCCCTTATCTTTCCAAAACAGTATATAACACGACTTGGGTTACTGAATGCAACAAAATTCCATCTAAGGAAAAACAACAACCCTTCTGGAGCAACATCATTCAAGGACCAATGTAGAAAGCTTGGTCATCCTACACAGAGGCAAACACAGCATACCACAGAAAACGCTATCAAGCCTGGTGTTGCAGGGAAACATGCAGTTGTTGAGACGACAGAATATTCATGAAATAAATATGAGGCCATCTGTCCAGCAGCTTAAGCTTGGCTAAAACTGGGTCATGCAGCAAGACAGTGATCCCAAACACACCAGCAAATCATCTGAATGGCTAAAAGAGCAAAAAAAACGGTATTGGAATGGCCAAGTCAAAGTCCAGTCCGTAACCCTATTGAGATGCTGTGGAGAGACAGAGTGGGAGAGAAACAGAACAAACCTCCGTCTAGGCTGTGAGAAGCCATCTTACTGGCAAAGCGCTTGAAGTGGGGTGCAGGCCTGTTGATCATGGAGCTAGCCTGCCGAGTCTGAGCCTGAGTTCGCCCACTGTACCTGAACTTGGAGCCCAGGGCCAGGAGCTTCCTGGGTGTGGTGGCAGCTTCAGAGGATGTTAACCTGAGAAGGTCAAACAGAAAACCAGAATGAAAAACTCTAAAAACCTTTTTCTGACACAAATTTAATTCCATATGTTATGAGATATGTTTAAAATAAGAATAAGAATAATAAGAATATTGATCAAGCTTTTCTCACCTGAAAAAGGCATGGTGTTCTACACAGACTTTCCAAAGCTTCTTAGAAGCCTTGTAATTGGGCAGTTTGAAGCCAATGGCACTCTCATAATGCTCCAGCTAGGACATAGGATATTAAGACACTTTGGTGAAACCATAGTAGAAATATATAGAATAAAAAATAATAGTTATTTCATTTATATGCAAGCTCGGTGTACCTCAGATGGCCGTATCTTGATGAAAAAGCTGCTGCGTTTGTAGGAGACTTTAAGCACTTTTGGCCATGGGAAACGATTAATCCTCAGCTTGTCTTTATAAACCATGAGGCCACTGGAGCAGACACCCAGCATGATATCCACCCCATTCAGATCCTGGTAGACAGACATGAGCATCCTATCAGTTATATTCAGAATACAAGAGTCACATCAGTGTTAACACAGTGAAAGCTAATTGAAATGGGTTGAGCATCTCATAAAATTCACTTTCTTTATACATCATTTAGATTTTGATTAGAATATTTCACGAATCCTATAAAGTACTGTATGTTCATTTATGCACTCAATATTTGGTCAGGGTTCCGTTAGGACGAATTACTACATCAAGGCGCCGCTGGTTGCTTTGATAGCAGTATTCGGCTTGCTTGTATTGTTGGGTCCGATGTTTCTTTTGACAAAAGCCCAAAGATTCTTTACGAGGTTCTGGTCAGGTGAGTTGGCTGGCCAGTCAAGCACATTAATATCATTTCATGATTTAAGATACAGTAAATCATGAAAATCGAAAATATTTTAATTTAATATTTAAGATTCTGCACTATTTCTAGCTCCCTTTTTAAACCGGCAAGGGGTCAGATTCTCCTCATATTTAAACTCTTTTGTTGAAGCTTGGGATCAGACGCACCTTGGAGTTTCTGCATGTGGAACGAAAGGAAATACGGATCAGGAAATCTTAAACATTAAGACACACGTCTAATAGTAGTCTAGTACACTGTTAATATACTATAATAATGTCTGTAATGCCATTTCTGAGGCATTTCACAGGCTCAAATGTCCATGGACATCACCCAAGCTGAGTTCCCTCCTTCAGCTGCTTTGCCTTTAAAAGCTTTTAGTCCTGTCAGTTTTGCACTATTTTGGTTACATCAATAAATATCAGAGGCCTGGTTTCTCTGGTAGGCACACACACCCATGACATAACACTGCCTTCACCTTGTCGGATGATGATGGAACATGACCCCATTCTTTCCTTCTCTACATTCTCCTCATCCCATCATTCTCTTACAGACTTGGTTTCATCTGCTCAATGAGCCAAGCATTTAAAAAAAAATATATAAGGAAACTCGAGACTGGCTTTTTTGTTCATGAATGCTCCACCTGATTTGCATCTTAAGGGAATTTAGAATTTGGAGTCTTACAAGAGCACCTCTGGATTGTAGATTTTGACAAATGTGCTCCTACCTCATTTAGTTGGTTTGGTGGTGTGTTAAGGCTCTGAGTTACTGATCGGACGGTCATAGGTTCGAGCCCCAGCTCTGCCAGGGTAAAAGTGTTGGGCCCTTGAGCTTAACCCTGTCTGCTCCAGGGGTGTCATATAATGGTTGACCCTGCACTCTGACCCCAGCCTTCTACCAAGAAGCTGGTATATGTAGAGAATAAAGAATTTCACTGTGCAGTGATGAATAAATGAAAATGAATGTATTAAACTCTAGAGTGTTATTAGTTATTAGTAGTTATTTGTGTACAGGATTATGACTGCTGCCGCACCTGGTTCTAATAAACCACTACCAACACTTTGAATTGGCTCCAGACATTCAGTCTTCTTAATTTTTCATGAACACCCACCAGCTGGTATCCAACTGTTTATCAGTCCAATGTCCAATTTACCCGTGTAAACAGAAAATGTCTGACTTTCAATCACACCCTATTTGTTTCATTTTAAATTAATTGTGGTGTACAGATGCAAATTTTTACAAACATTCGTTTTACTGTTCAAATCTTACTGTAGTGGGCTTCAAAATGTTGTTCTGTACAGTACGTACATGCTGCCTTTATTATGTGGGAATTATCTTTAATGGCAGGTCGGAGGTTAATCCCTGTTACAGCCAGTTCTGCTAGTGTCACTGTGATTGACAGGGGAGAGAGTGTTTGGTCTGAGTTTGGACAATTTGGTTTGCTATTTTCACAGCAATGATTATAGTTCATGGATACTGTTTTGAATAATTATTACATAAGTAACTGTCTGCTATCATTATAAAAAGGAGGAATTAAAATAACCATATGCCATATGTTTTGGGAAATGTTATTATCTCATGACATTTCTTTGAATAATTCTATCAATAGTTTATGCCTATAGTTACAGGACACCTACTGTTCGGCCAAAACACAGTACTGGTTTAAGTACAAATGCTAATTATTCATATTTCTTCATGAATATTGATACGAAAATCAATGCTAGAAGTATATGACCTTTAAAAATTGTTTATGCTTAAATTAAAGCATTCCATGCAAAATTAAGTGTAATGTGATGTAATTTTTTCCCCTTTTTTTCTATACTACCATAAATATTCATTATTGTGTAACCTATGAGGACCTGTGTTTAAATGATGGCTCATTCTATAGAAGAGAAAGAAAGTCTGATCTAAAACATTGTCCGCTGTATTTTATTTAGAGAACAGAAGAAATTCTCCGACAATACCTTAGCCGGGTGCAGATCGACGCCATACATAGAAAGCTTTTTAGCGTTCTCCAAGAACATCATGTCAGCTTGAGCAGGACTCATGGATCTAGAGTTTGAACCCAGGACACAGTTACTAAATAGATATGAATAAATGCTCAGAACAGTGATACATTTTTTTTTTTAAAAAGATAAGGAAACTGTATTCTTTAAAATAATTCGGGATGCCCTGACATTGGAACAGGTCAGAGACTGTTTATTTACTCATACACGTATTTGATACTATGATGTCAGCGCATCCTGCAAACAAAAAAAGCTGGATAGTGGTTGACTGTTCTATTGAGGATTTTCTGTGGCTGATACAGATGCCATGTTGTGAGCGTGCTGTGAAAGTTCATTAAAAATTAGGAGGTGTAGCTTAATCTGATTTAAGCTGCATGTTGCATCTCATTACCTGCAACACAGAAGATAAAAAAAGACTGGACAGGAAATGACGTTTAATAACATATGCGATAATAAGAGAAGTTGATTTGCAGACATTCCAAGATGTTAAACGTAACTACAAACAGATATAAATAGCAGGAGTAGTTCATCATTAAAATATAAAAAATGCTAATCACTGTGACACACACAGAATAACACAGACTGTGCTGTGATGTGAAAAATAATCTACTTTAAGGTGGCAACAACATAAATTATAATTTTTGCTTGACCTGCATTACTATTTGCTCTCTGTACAGTGGAACCTCGGTTTGCGAGTGTTCCACAAGACGAGCAAGGATTTGTAATAAATTTTGACTTGAAAAACGAGCAAGTCTTGGTTTACAAATACAGAGGTTTACAAATATTATGTATCATGCATGCGTGTAAAGCAAAAGAAAGTCTCATTAGAGAGGTTAAAAATTCATTTTCTCTCTCTCTGTTTCAGCCGGTCATTATGTGTGCGTGCATCATTGGACACCGTACGCCTTCACACACACACACACACACACAGCGCCTGCGCGCATAAACGGAAACACTTATCTATCTGGATTTATTTTTACTTTTTTTTTAAATGTAAAGTGCAGGTTAATTTGTTTTATTTTTACTTTATATTCTGAATTAATTATTTTTATGTAATTTTTTTGGGGGCTGTGGAACGAATAATTTGAGTTTTCATTATTTCTCATGGGACAATTTGCTTTGATTTAGGAGTGTTTTGGAATACGAATACGAGAATAATCTCATCTAGCCGGCGACCTGAATAATCTTTGAAAAATGCATCCCTATAAATAACACTTCAAGTTCTGCATCCCTTTATATTCCTGTGTTATTTCTGAGAGAGCGCCTACCTGTATGTGCGATGGAGCTCCATGACTTTGTCCTCCAGTTCCTTGGTTTGGTTTGGGATAAGTCTGAGCTGCTTGGCGTAGTCTGTGCCGTGGACCTCGGGATCGTACTCGCCCAGTTCAGACTGCAGTGCGTACGAGCCCAGGAGGGTCAGAGTGACAAACGAGCAGGGCAGACGACCGCTCATGATGTCCTTACGCAGCTGGAGACACACGTAGTACCTGCAGGCCAGAGCATTGACATGAAGGCAGTTAGATAAAAGACTCAAAGTGGGAGTGTGAGATACATATGGTACCTCGGCATATGAATGTCCGGCCTTAAGAAGTTACGCCTTAAGAACTGAAATTTAGCAAGAAACTTGCTTTGGCATACAAGCGAATGAACCGAGCTGAACCGAACTCTGGCTAAGCTACGGTCCTAAGCCCAGATAAAATACGCATACGTCCGGGAGACGTTAAAAGCTTGTTTGCGTCAGTGGAAAGCCAAGAGAAGCAAGTTTACATTTTTTGCTCTTACATTTTGTGAAAACTTTGCACCATGGGTCCTAATAATGTTAGCAAGAACGATAGCAAGAAAAAAAGAGAGTCGCATTCAGCTTCTTTTTTAAAGCAAGAGGAATCATAAATAATTTTTTTAATTTACTTAATTTACATGTCTTTTCTAAATGTTTTGATTGTTTTAATATTCTAATAGTGTTGAAAATATGGTTCCAGAAAGAGGTCGCAACAGCGGACCTCTGATCCACACACAAGCTTGGCACAGGTTTTATGCCGGATGCCCTTCCAGCAGACGCAACCCTCCAATTTTATCTGGGCTTGTGACCAGCATTGTATCCAGTGACTGGGGTTTGGGCATTGGCTGGGAATCGAACCCGAGCCACCAATGCCCTTATAGTGTTGGAAATTGGTAAGATTTTTAAGTGGCTGGAATGGATAATCTGCATTTATATTATTTCCTACAGTATGGTAAAATTTCACCTTAAGAACTCGCCTCCTGAATGGAGAGATGGAGAGAGAGAGAGCTTTACCTGGTGATGTCCTCCGATAACTGGGCTGGATCAGGTGGGTAAAACTTCACATTGAATGTAAAGTCGTAGGCGACGCCTAAACACAACGAATAATAAAATCATACAAAAATAAACTTGAAATGAATTTGCATGCAACTGATTATTAACGCTCCTGAATCCCTCACCTCGAACCTGCCTTCGGATCTCCTTGGTGAAGTCGAGCCATGTCTATCAGAGAGAGAGAGAGAGAGAGAGAGGTACAGACAGAGAGAGGGAGAGAGAGAGAGAGAGAGAGGTACAGACAGAGAGAGGGAGAGAGAGAGCATGGTGTTAGAGCGAGTGAGGGGAGGAGACAAAGATCTCTCAGGTCTTTAGTTCACCTTCACAGCTGGAGACTCCCACACTGCCAGGCCGTAGTAGTCCTTCTCTAGCAGATTCAGGTGGTCACACACTCTCGCGAACAGCTCCTGACCTTTAGCATGTTTCTGCACACACACATATCGTCCACTTTAGCCTCATTCTAAACAAAGTGCAAATGTGTGTCTACTGCATGTCTTATAGTGTGTGTGCGTGTTTGTGTGTGTGTCTCATAATGTGTGTAAGTGTCTTATTATGTGTGTGTGTGTACATGCCGTGTGTGTCTTATTCTTTATAACTATGTGTCTTACTTGTGTTTGTGTGTGCGTTTGTGTGTGTGTCTGTCTTACGTCCAATTCACACTCGAAAAGTGTGTCATCCAGCAGTGTGACTTTGCAGTGCATGATCCTGGGTCTGCGCTGACCTTTAAGAGCCCTTACTTCTTCCTCCGCAGTCTTCTCTTTCCTCTCTCGTTCTCCTTCTCCCTCTTTTTTCCCCGCTCCTGCTGCTTCCGTCTCCTCTTCCCCAGACATGACTAGCTCCCCTACCTCTTTCTCCTCTTCTATTTCATTCTCCTTCTCTTTCTTTCCTTCTTCTTTCTGCATCTTATCCTTGTTCCTCTTCTCTTTCTTTTCCTTCCTTCTTTCCTCTTTCTCTGCATTTTTTGTTTTCTCGGTTTTCTTTTTCTTGTCCCTGTTTTTATTCATCTCTTCCTTCTTTTGCTTCTTTCCTTTCTTTTCTCGTTTCTCCATCTTTTGTTCTTCACCCTCTGTGGTGTCTTTTTGATCCACTCTGACCTGTTGGAAAAAACAAACACAATGTCCTGTACTGTACTGAACACTGTATCCAGTGACTGGGGTTTGGGCATTGTGTACAGTTTAGAGTCTGTACATTAGGCACAAATGATTTTTAAAATATTAAACACCTCATAAGTCAGGATGTTTCAGGTCTTTTTAGTTGCTAAAAAAAGAACTTTAACAGAAATAACAAATTACATGCATCTAGCATGAATAGCCTATTAGGACCACGCCCTCCTTTTTGAAACCTATCTGTATATCTCAGAAACTAATGTGGATACAAGCCTAAAACACACTTTTTTATTCATTTCCAATAGTTTCTTATCAGTCAGGAGGCCTCTATTGGTTCCACCCAGCTTGACCTGCCTCTTTCCCGCCCTCACCTGGTTCTCAGCGCTGCTAATGGAGTGCAGGTCTAGTGCTGCATCCCCTTCATTGCGTAGCTCGGGTTCGGGGTCTGCGATGGGAGCTTTGGGATCCAGGTGGCCCTCTTTCTCTTGGCATTCTTCCACCCTTATCCCTTCGTCCTCAGAGCACTGTGAACGGCGCTTCAGCAAAGAGGAGAACAGGCGCGAGAGGCCACGGCCGGCCGAGTTCCGTTGGCGTGGTTTGGTCTGCTCTCCCTCCTCCGAACCCCTAGGGGTCTGCGGTGAGCCAGAGGGTCCATCCAGAAGGGGTTCAATAGGGTCAGGCTCTTGTACTACAGCCTCTCCATCTTCCTGTTGCTGCTCACAGACCGGCTTCTTCTGTCCATTATTGGCTTTGTCTGTCGTCATGGCAACCACTGATCACAGACAAGAGGCACACAAGTCAATTATAGTGAGACAGCGAGTATCTAAACAGCCCTGTTCTGGGGAAATAGCCATGCTGTCATAGCAGTGTGAAGAAATGTTTGTACGTGTTAGTGGACAGGATGGCTCTGTGCTAAGGTGTAGTGGTTTAAGGATGCAGTTTACTTTATACAATGGTTACAACTAACAATTAACATTATTCTGGTCCACGTCCATAGTCTTTAACAGATAATCTCTGCTATATCACATAAGTGGGAGTACTGTTGTGCTGGTTATCAGCACGGCTATGATGCGATCGTTGGCATGAGGGGTACTGAAGTTATCACAGCTGTGCTGAGCACAATCTCAAGTGTGATATTGCGTTTATACAACAGTACCACAAACAGCATTTATTATCAACAGATTATGATTTTTTTATTAATTAAACCAGTTATTTTCCTCTGTCAACACACGTCCTTCAGTGTCTGGCAGAACTAAGTACCAGCGACTGGTGGAGCTGGTGACCGACAGACAGTTCTGATAAACTTACGAGATTTACTTTATATTTCCACTTATTCTGCTTTAGAATATCAGCTCCGTTCACTTCCGGCTTAGCTGTAACTAAAACAACACAGATGCGATTTGGAACGACTTAGCGGTAAATATTAATTAAACAAACAAAGTGTTTGTGTAAGATGACAATGTTATCAGCTGTGATTTCTTGCTAAAAGTGCTTCTGTGATTGGTTGTGAATGTGGCTTTTGGTAGGCAGCTGCTCTCTCCTCAGTACTGCAGACTGTACTGGCCTACTTTCACCCACACTGTGAACGACAGTTAGTGTAATTAATGATTGTAGAACACCTGTGATGTGGAGTGAGACATATTGTTAAATCAGTTTAGCAATATGAGTCAAGTCTTTATTAGTGAGGCCTGGATGTATGAAAGAAACTAGCCTTCCTAGCTACATTTTCCTTTTCAAATTTTCCGTCTTTGTCTATTCACCTAAAAACAAAAAAAATTCTGACCGAATGCCTCTAGCCCTGTATCCACTTAGCATGTTGTGGTGGTCTATATGTGGTGGTTGTAATATATGTATGTCATTTCTGTGGCAGTTATTTACAGGGTCAGGTTGCCAACTCGACGGCCAATTGTATCTAAGCACATGGGATGAAGGACCTTTGCTCAAGGGTCCAACTGTGGCAACCGCCTGGCCAGCAGATTACTGACTAGTAATTGAATGTCTTTCAAGCATTTACTATTATAAAGGATAAACTAACTTGAAGAAAAGAAGAAGAGAGCTGTCTATGGCAGAAAAACAAGCTATTTCCTGTCACAGTTGGTGACAGAAGAATCAGAAGACCTTGATGGAATTCATCAAAAAACCCACAGAGACAAGCCACAAACGATCTGGAATTGAGATAACCGAAGTGATCAAAAGGCCAAAGCATGGAGAATCTGCTGATGATCCAGAAGATAAAAGCTGATAGGTGAAGAAAGGTGGACATAGCGTCATGGCTTGGGCTTGCATGGCTGCTTCTGAAATGTTCTCAGAATGATGGAACTCATGATGGAGCAGTAGAATGAACTCAGAAGTCAACAGAAAGATTATGTCTGAGAACTTACAAAGAAATGCAGCCAGTCTAAGTGGGGGGAACTTCATCATGCAGCAAGACAACAACACAACACACTGCATCACAACCCACTGACAACCTAGAATATGTTTCGTATTTTTCATGCTTCAAAATTGCCACCTTTTGCTTTGATGACCGCTTTGTACACTCTTGGCATTCTCTCTGTCAGCCTAATGAGGTAGTCACCTCTTATGGTTTTCCAACAATATTGAAGGAGTATTGAGTACTTCTTGGCTGCTAAATAGCTTTACAGTACATAACCTAGAGGTGTGTTTTGGGGCATTGTCCTGTTGAAAAAAAATGATGATGGTCCAACTAAGTGCAAACCAGATGGGATGGCATGTCACTGCAAAATGCTGTGGTGGCCATGCCGGTTAAGTGTGTTCTCAATTTTGACTACTGTAAGTCAACAACACTGTCACCAGCAAAGCATCCCCACACTATCACACCTCCTCCTTCATGCTTCACGGTGGTAACCACACATTCAGGAACTGCCTGTTCACCCTCTCTATGTCTAACAAAGGAACAGTGGTTATAACCAAAAATCTCAAATTTGGACTCACCAAACCAAAGAACAGTTTTCTACTGATCTAATGTCCATCCCTTGTGTTTCTTGGCCCCAGAAAGTCTCTTCTGCTTGTTGTTCTTCCAAAGTAATGGTATCTTTTCCAATATTCAGCCATGAAGGGCTGACTTACAGAGTCTCCTCTAAACAGTGGATGTTGTAATGTCTGCCGCTTGAACTCCGAGAAGCCTTTATGTGGGCTCGAATCTGAGGTGCTGTAAATCGGCGATTTATGAGGCAGTTATCCTCAGCAGCGGAGGTAGCTCTTGGTCTTACTTTCCTGGGACGGTCCTCATGGTTAAAACATTTTTGTTTACTGCATAATTCCATAAGCATTTCATAGTTTGGATGTTTCAATATTAATGTGTAATGTTTAAAATAACACAAATAAAGAAAAGACACTGAAGGAGAAGGTTGTCCAAAGTTTTGACTGGTAGTGTATTTACAGTATTACAGTGCATCCGGAAAGTATTCCTCAACACATTACTTTTCCACATTTTGTTATGTCACAGCCTTATTCTAAACTGGATTAAATTAATTTTTTCCCTCAGAATTCTACACACAACAACCCTTAATGACAACATGAAAAAAGTTTACATTAGATATTTGCAAATTTATTAAAAAAAAAAAAAATTGAGAAAGCACATTGGTGGATCACCAATTGGTGATTGGTGGATTGCTGCAGAGATGGTTGTCTTTCTGAAAGGTTCTCCTCTCTCCACAGAGGACCTCTGGAGCTCTGATAGAGTGACCATCAGGTTCTTGGTCACCTCCCTGACTAAGGCCCTTCTCCCCTGATCGTAGGGCTGCTCGATTATGGAAAAAATCATAATCACGATTATTTTGGTCATGATTGAAATCATGATTATTTTACACGATTACTCATTGACTTTGGAAATATGTTGCATTTATTGAACAGAACATTGAATTCTCCTTAAAACAGATTAAGACAGATAAAACAGATAAAGGCAAACAAGATCAACAATGTAGTGCACCTTCCACAATCTTTTGAAAACAAGTAATAAATAAAATATAAATATTAAATAAAATAATAAATAAATTAGTGCAAAATAAATTTGCTCACGTATGTGTCTAAACAAACTGAAAAATTCAAAACAACATTTTACAACATTCTACATTTTAAACATAATTAACAATAAAATTCCGGTCAGTAACTTCCGGTCCAAGAATATTTTAAGGCTGGCACACTATCGCTCAGAACTAACAGCAAATATGTTTAACTTCAACTTTAGCCTATGTAAACATGTTTCAACATGGCCAAAATGCTGATAGGGTTCTAAACCTAGGTTTTTAGCCAGAAACACCAGCTTATTCACATGATGTGGTTGCTAATAGGGCACATGTCTTTGGCTAATACCCCTATCTCACCTATGTGGTTTCGCGAGGTGGCCGTAAATACGGTTCATCATGGCGGAACGCCAGCGGAACGTCGGCGGCCAATCGCGGCAACTCACGGTGCCCGACACCGCATCTCAACGGGAGTCAAACCGCATAGGTGAGATAGGGGTATAAAAACTATGCAAAGCTATCTGTTATTTTTTTGTGCCTTTCTGAGCTGGATGGATACGATGTTGCACGGAAGAGCATGTCTTTAATGGATGAATGTGTTGTGGAGGATGTTGTGGGGGTTGTTCGTCGTTCTTTCTGTTTCTTTATTAGTTGGTCATATGTCTGTCTGTGTTTAAATTTTAAATGGTTAAAAAGATTTGTGATGTTACCAACCGGTGCCGACACAACCGCGTAGCAAATCTTGCACCTAATGTTTTTGATCCACGTCCGCTTCTTCGAATCCAAACTGTTCCCAAACAACAGAATTGCTTCTACCTCTTTTGTTGA
>JAQQZT010000021.1:15297877-15314199 GCA_030068275.1 Clarias platycephalus
AATTAATTTGACTGAACCTAAGAACATTAAGTTGGGCCAACAAAATTGCTTAATGCTGAAAGAAAGCCATTAAATCACGTGGAAATTCTTTCCATAATTTAATTAAGCTCATTCAACGAGTTATTTTTTTTGAGTGTATGATGTATAACCCAAATTCTGGAAATGAAGACGTCTGGGCATTGAGGTTATGAGTTTCCGGAATTTTGGTGTTGGACTTTGGTCCTATTCTTGCCTGATATAGGTTTCCAGCTGCTGAACAGTTTGTGGTCGTCTTTGACATTTTTTGCTTAATAATGTGCCAAATGTTCCCTATAGGTATAGGATCTGGGCTGCAGACAGGCCAATTCAGCACCCAGACTCTTTTACTACAAAGCCATGCTGTTGAAATAGCTGCAGAACTGCTGAAATACACAAGGCCTTCCCTGAAATAGATGTCGCCTGGAGGGGAGCATAAGGCTCTAAAACCTTAATATACCTTTCAGCATTTATAGTGCCTTTCAGAACATGTAAGCTGCCAATACTATATGCACTAATGCATCCTCATACCATCAAAGATGCTGGCTTTTATACATAATGCTGATAACATTGGAAGGTCTGGAAGGTCTCCCTCCTCTTTAGCTCGAAAGACACTGTGTCCATGATTTCCAACAAGAATGTCAAATTTGGACACATTTGACTATAGAACACTTTTTTTTAGTTTGAAACAGTACATTTTAAATGAGCCGTGACGCGCAGGACACGACAGGGCTTCAGGACCATGTTCACATGGGGCTACCTTGTTGTATGATAGAGCTTTAGTTGGCATTTGAAGATGGCACAGTGGATTGTGTTTACCGACAGTGGTTTCTGGAGGTATTCCTGGGCCCATTTAATAATATCAATGACAGAATCATGTTGATGAGTGATGCAGACTCCCTAAGACATCCCTTTTATAGATAATCATGTCACAGACCTGATGTCAGTTAACTTAAGTAGTTTATAGATGTTCTTCCAGCAGCATCTTTACAATTTTTTTCCTAGCCCTTTGCTGCCCCTTTGCCAAATTTTTTGAGACCTGTGGCAGGCATCAAATTTGAAATGAGCTCAGACAAATGTGGGACAGATAAAAATGATTCCAGAACCCAACGAACAAGATCCAAATCCACAGGAGAAACCAAAAGCACCTACGAGTGGAGAATCACCTTCAAACACATCAGCCATAGGCTCATCTGCTTACATAGAGCCACCTCCAATATCCTCAACAGTAAAAAGAGAGGGCTGGCGATACCTGAAAACTATGTCCTGCTCATTAGCAGAAATGCAGGCAACAGCCACAGGGGCCAAGATTCAGAAATGGCTAAGGAGAGGAATAGTAAAAAAAAAAAACTATGATCCCAACATATAGCATAGCGCTGATGGCAGGTTTCTTCCTCCACATAGTTATCAGCAAGCCCACAGTAATGACTAAGTAGCAAAGACAGAAGTAATTTAAATCCAGACAACAACAATCCAGACAATAAGGTGTTCTCCATATTTGATATTTGGGCATTGCAAAATTGTAGTATTTGTGGGCAGTATAACTAATGGAGACATTTTACACCACCAATAGGCCACATACTGGTGGGCTTTTCAGACACATAGCACTTGATTTTGTAGAATACAAAATGTAGAAAAGATACAGTGGTAAATCCGTATACGAAGGCCCCTTTAAGATTTTTTTGCCTTAAGAACTGAAATCTTGCATGAAATTTTCATCAGCATGTGATGCATTTTTGGCATACTGTGAACGAACCGAGCTGAACTTGTGTGTACGTTGGAAGCCGTTTAAAACTTTCATCAGCGGAAAGCCAAACAAAGCAAGTTTACATATTTCTGTGTGTTTCATTTTTTGTTTTTAATAAAAAACAAAGACAATAGCAAGAAGAACAAGGAGCCACTTTCAAATATATATATATATATATTTTTTTTTATGTTTTGACTGTTTTTATATGCAAAGAAATATGATTAAAGTGTTGGAAATTGGTAATAATGGAAATATTTTTGGAGGGCTGTAAAGGATTATATGCATTTACATAATTTCCTATGGGAAATTATATAATCATAGTTTTTTGCATATAAAAACAGTCAAAACATAAAAACAATTTTTTTTGGAAAGTGGCTCCTTGTTCTTCTTGCAATTGTCTTTGTTTAAAAAAAAATTAAACACACAGAAATACTGTATGTAAACTTGCTTTGTTTGGCTTTCCACTGACGAAAGTTTTAAACGGCTTCCAACGTACACACAAGTTCAGCTCGGTTCGTTCACTGTATGCCAAAAATGCGTCATATGCTGATTAGACAGTACTGCCTGTCATTGGTTGAGCACGCGCGAGGAATTATGGGTAATGTAGTACCTACTACACTTCCGGGATTAAAATAATTTGAAATAAAGATGAAACTAGACTAGTGTTTTAGCGTAACGGAAATTATACTGTAGCGTATGGTAATCTTAATAATCGTCTTAAAAATTTATAAATAATTTATTTATGATTTAAAAAAATAACTGCGATTTGACTTCCGGAATTTGATCATTCTGTATCCGGTTTACGGCGGGAAGAGCGAACTGATGTGAATTCCAGTGTGTGTTTGTGGGGATAATTTTGGCTCTTTGCTGTATAAGTGTTTGGAGCGGAGCGCAACGGAGTGGAGTGTGCGTGTTTATTTATTCCCGGAGCTGTGTTTAATAACAGAGGAGCTGTTTAGCCGTTAGCGAGGCTCCGGAGTGTCAGCGTGAGTAGCAGCGCGTGCATAAGCGCGCGGGCCTCAGGATGGAGGTGACGGAGATCCGGCTGCCGGCGGGAGCGCGTGCTGTGCGGCTGCGGGAGTGGAAGGTGGAGCCCGGGGCGCCGGTGAAGGTGGACTCCGTGGTCGCGCTATGCGTGGCGATACCTACCGACTCGGAGGACCAGGAACAGCCGCACAGGGGGTTGGCGGAGAAGAAGGTGAAGTCTGACCGCGCTGGAGTGGTGAGAGAGCTGTGTTACCAGCTCGGAGAGGTCATATCTCCTGGGTAAGCGGCTAGCTACAGGCTACAAACAAAAACAACAACGCACACACCTCCAACGCGTGCACAAACCTGTCACTCACTAACTCACTTCAGGAGGGAAGTCATGAAACGGTCAGAGTTACCCGCCATGTGACGTCACTGCTCGAGCGCGCACGTTCAGCCAGCCCTTTCGCACGTGATGAAGTGTAGACACATGATTGTACACAGTCTGACGTGTAAATGTGTGATTTTCCATTTCCATGTTCTGTCACCACTGTTGTTTGAATTGTTTTCTACATGTTATGTCAGGATAAAAAAAGATGGTGACACCATTAGTACCTGCCTAATATTGAGTAGGTCCCCCTTTTGCCACCTTAACAGTGATGTGCTGTGTCTTCTGACACCTTTCTATCAGTAAGCGTTTCATCAATTTGATCTACACCAACGCTTCTATTGGATCAGATTACACGGACCAGCCTTCTCTCCCTGTGTGCATCAGTGAGCCTTGGACACCCATGACCCGGTTTTCCTTTCTTTGATCACTTTTGGTATGTAGATCCTAGATCCTAATCACTTTAGACCAGAATCATCTCACAAGACCTGCAGTTTTGGAGTTGCTCTGACCCAGTTCTCTAGCCATCACAATTGTGCCCTTCTCACAGTAGTGAGAAGTGGGTGGGATATATTAGGGATCAAGTGAACCTTTTGTCCATTTTGTCCATAGGAGCCAAATTGTGATTTCTAGGTGACTGGGTCAGAGCAACTCCAAAACAGCAGCTCTTTTCAGATGATCCTGGTCTGAAGTGATCTGGATCTGTCAAACAAGCATCCAAGGCTCCCTGATGCACATGTGGAGTGAAGGCTGGCCTGTGTAGTCCGATTCAGTAGAAGTGCTAACTCAAATTTGTGTAACTCAAATTGCTGAAAAGGTTAAAGCTAGATCTGATAGAAAGGAGTCAGGACACACAGTGCATGATATTAGGCGGGTGGTCATAATGTTATGGCTGATCGGTGTGTGTATGTAAACACTTTTATTTATGCAGTGTCGAGAAAAGAAAAATTGATGCTTGTTGTAAACAATCATTTTTGATCTTTGGTTCGCTTCAAACTGGAACAAGTTCCCCTCTGCCCGCTTGACATGAAAGATGAAGCATGAGTGTGTATAAAGTCTAAAATGAGTTAAAGGAAGAATTATTGCTTGGAATTTCCTGGAATTTCCCACAAGTCTACCTGAGTCTCCAATAACTACCTGGACTCCATATTAACATCAATTAACATCAACTGTTATAGCTGAACTGACTGCCACCTAACACACAGTATAAATGCAGATCAATTCCTGCTATCTGTTTCACCCAAATGAGGATGGGTTGCCTGTTGAGTCTGGTTCCTCTCAAGGTTTCTTCCTATTACCATCTCACCAGGGACAATCTGATAATTTTGATTCATACACATTCACATTCAATACAAACTAATTCTTTTGATTGTGTAAAGCTGCTTTGCAACAATGGCAATTGTTAAAAGCGCTATACAAATAAAATTTAATAATAACAGGCGGATAAACCTACAACGTCGGAGCCGGAGTTCCTCTCCAGATGAACATCACTAGCAGTTCTCACTGTTTCAAGAAAATAATTCGAGTGACTGTGAGTGTTTTATGAAGAAAAGATGTTTGTAACATCTATTTCAGTTTGACTTGGCAGATTAATTCCTTTAGCAGCGATTTAACCTACAAAATAAGCTCTGATGTCCCAGACTCCCCAAAACTATCCGCTGAAGCCTCTCCGTTTCTTTAGCTGGTGTGGCGTGAAGAGACATGATATAATATTACTTAATAAAGCATCATTGGTGAAATTTCTCTGAAGCGAGCGATTTAATGTAACATGTCTGTAACGGTCACTTTTGACCAACAGTGAAGAGCTCTAATTTATTTTTTTCCCCTCTTTGTTTTCACCTGGTCACAATATGTCACTCCAGCTCTGGTTGGAAATCTGCTACATACGGTATGATGCGGCCTGATGTGAAGAGGCGGGCTGTAACTCCTCATTATGCTTCCCAAAAGCATATTTTTTTAATTAGAAGTTAATAAGTCAGCTTTTTTCATTCTTAAGCCTTAGTGCAGAAAGAGCGACACTGACACTGGACACTCCTTCTATACTCGTTACAGGGAACTTTACCTTATCAATCAGGAGTTACAAGGCGTTTCTGAGCTGCTACTATAGAAACAATAAGGTGTTTAAACAAGCACGTTACTAATATCAGACTGATGTTAGCTATAATGTTTTCCTGGCTTTATTATTATTATTATGTCGGTTGATATTCCAGTGCTGTGCATCACTCAGATGCTTATAATAATTCTGTGTATGGATCATTGCTGGTCTGGTGCGATGAGTCTGAGGACAGTGTCGCATGCACGCAAAATGAAAAAAAAAAAAAAAATCCACTCGATTCTCATTCCTACCACATGGTCCTGTATCAGATTAGTGTCTGAATGTGGCTCAAATCTGAAATCACATCTATGACGCATTAAGGCACTGATGTTCAGCGAGTGTATGTGTGTGTCAAGGCAGAACAATTTACTTCTTGGATTAGTAAAGTTTAAATCTTATTTGTGTGCCCATTTTACCTGGAATATCATCAGATAATCAGACGTGTTATTTTTCATGTGTGTGTGTCTAAACCAGGGATGTTATAGCTAGAATAGAGGAATGCAGCCACCCCATAGTGATGAAGGGTCTGTGCGCTGAGTGCGGTCAGGACCTAACACAGTGAGTAACTCATGTTTATCTCGCCAGTTCAGCACCGGTCTTACACTTCAGCTTTAGGTTTTGATCCGTGTGTAAGGCTCACTGTGTGTGTGTGTGTGTGTGTGTGTGTGTGTGTGTGTGTGTGTGTGTGTGTGTGTGTGTGTGGTGTTTAAAGTCTACAGAACAGTAAAGGTAAGAACCAGAAACCCATCTCGACAGAGAGGGTGTCCATGGTGCACAGTGTTCCCGAGCTGATGGTCAGCTCAGAGGTGAGCTGTGGAGTCGCGCTCCTGTCTGATTTATGTTATTATAGTACTAATTATAGTGTTCATTAAATAATGATACAAATCTCTGATTTTTGTGTATATGTGTGTGTGTCTTATGCATTACTTTGTATGCGTGGAATTTAATTGCATACTCGTAAGCGTGCTTTAAAAAAAAATACACAGCACCACCATCTGTTGAATTTTGGAATGAACTAAAAACAAATGTATAAAAGAAATCCATTTCCAAACAGTGTCAGCTATACACCTCGTCAAAGTGACTTTTTATTTGACAGATTTAAATGTGATGTGGGTTCCTGTACATTTAGTTTTTTCCGAGACAGAACCTCTTAAAGTTTATTTATTTATTTATTTATTTATTTATTTATTTTCATGCCCATTTGTTTAGTCTGTTTGGTCTGATGTACACAGCTGGTTGTATAATATACTTTCTTTTTATTTATATAGATATTATAATGGATAATCTTAATTACGGTAGTTACACTGGTAATCTAGTATTCGTATCAGTTCGTATAAGTTTCTTCCTGTTGACATCTCAGGTTTTTTTTTTCCACATTTCATACAAATGTTTATGATGCTATGAGGGCGTTTACATTTCAGAGTAGCATATCTCCTTCAACTGCGATGAAACAAAGCCTATACGCTACCTCAAGCTCACCCAAACACACCAGTCCAGACAATATCGCAAATATCTTCAATGTACAGACTCGCCAACTTTACAGTTTTGTTATATGTATAGATATTGTATTATATAGTGACTTGTGTTTTGTGTGTGTGTTGAGAGCAGCAAGCAGAGCAGCTTGGTCGAGAAGACCAGAAGAGGCTCCACAGAAACAGGAAGCTGGTTCTCATGGTGGATCTGGACCAGACTCTGATCCACACCACAGAGCAGCACTGCCAGAACATGTCCACCAAAGTGAGGAATATCTCTGGTTTCAGAATCCTGACACTTATAGTTCTCAGTAGTGTGTTCCTGACTGTCTCATTGTGTGTGTGTGTGTGTGTCGCAGGGAATTTTCCATTTCCAGTTGGGGAGAGGGGAGCCCATGCTGCACACGCGTCTCAGGCCTTACTGCAAAGAGTTTCTGGAGAAGATTTCCAAGATGTATGAGCTGCATGTGTTCACGTTCGGAAGTCGACTCTATGCACACACCATCGCAGGTGACCCGATATAAAAACACACTCTGGTTATTTTTTTTTCTTTCTTTCCATCCTGCATTACATTTTTTGGGGGGAATTTTTAATTTCTGGTTAAACATTTGCAGTTATGTTTTAAGTCTGGTTTCTTTCAGGACTACGTCTTCATGTCTTCTCAGGAAGTTTTCAGTAAGACAGTCTGGAAGTTTTAAGGAGACATTTGAGTCAGTGATTGTTGAGATTAACTCCCTGGTTTGAGTCAGGGAGACACTCGTGAGATTTCAAGTGCTGAAATCTCTTTGTGTCTGAAATCCCTATCATGAACATGTTTCTACAGGATGCCTTCTCTGTGTTTATTGTCATTTATCGTCATGTCGATTAGGCACTTGCTTACTTGCTGATCGCTACAGCGCTGGTGAAAAAAAAAAGCTGTTAAACAGTATTACATAAGATCATTTAAATCATACATTTTATAGCTTAAAATATTTTTATTAAAATGTTTAAGCTACCCGGACCAAAAAAAAAAAATCTCACACACTAACATTTCAATGGACAGCTTTTGGTTTCGATTACAACCACGGCATCGTTTTGATAAGCTTATGGAGTGTCACGATTTTTATTTCTATCCAGAGTCGCATTAATGATGCTGTGAGAGTCGGGCCGCTGCGTAAAGCCTCCTCCAGCACATCACAAAGATTCTCAATGTAGTTAAAGTCTGGACTCTGTGGTGGCCAATCCATGTGTGAAAATGATGTCTCGTGCTCCCTGAACCACTCCTTCACACTTTAACCCTGATGAATCTTGGTATCGTCATCTTGGAATCTGTCTGGAAAAACCTAGTTACAGTCGACCCCTGCTCTGAAGTCTGAAGGGGGAGTTCGGAGTTAAGTCAGTCGTTCACAGATTTTTTTTTTCTCAGAACCTGACTAATAATTGTTCATGGAAACCCCTGCAATTTCACCGAAAGTGCAAATATCATCCGCAATTTTGATGGCTTTTTTTTTTTTTTTAATAAGTTTTATCTGTTTGCTTAGTTAAATTGAGGTGCTGACTTTTTTTTCCTGCCGTGGAGATTATTTATTGTCAACTTTATTGCTTGCTCTGCATTAGTCTAAAAAAAAAAAACAATCACGGCGTGATCGATTATAGAGGATGTAAAAAATTCAAACAGTGCTCTACTGTCTTTACTTCAGTTGAAGCACAGACTTAAAATGATAGACCTGGTGTTTAGAAAAGCAGAGTTTTAATGTTTAGATTATTATTATTTTTTGTGTATTGCCTTAAAATGCTACTATCACACACACTCCCTGTAATGTCGAGCGCCATAATTTTGGGTCAAGACGCACCATTACATTCCAGTGTTTACAAGCTACACAGAGAAATGCAGACAAAAATCAAGTTTGTCCAGGTTAAGATCTGAATAAAATCTCACTGATGAAATTTACATTACTAACTTGCTCATCTTATTATCTTTGTTCTGTTTTCTGAAAAGGCTTTTTGGACCCTGAGAAGAAACTTTTCTCACACAGAATCCTGTCTCGAGATGAGTGCATCGACCCGTTCTCCAAGACTGGAAACCTGAGGTATTTAGCCCGAGGTCTTTTTATTACATTACAGGTAGCCCCTTAGGACTGAGGAACATTCGAGTTATGAATTTCCACAGATACGAACGGACTGCGGTTCACAGAAGTAGCTCACGTGGATTGTACAAAATAATAGACACTGCAGTGCACCAGATACCAATATTTACAATTATATACAATATTTTTAGAGTTTAAGTAAATCTATAAATTGTCTAAAGTCTGGTATATTGTATATGTGGCGTGTGGGGGAGAAATGAGTCGGCCTCAGTGAATCAGTCCGGGAGAACGATGATGGAAAATGGCTGTCCTGATGGAGAATAATCCTAATTTCGGGAAAAAAATCTTCAACAAAACAGAGTTCACAGTCCAATACAGTGGAAAACAGCTCTGAGACAAAATGGCGCTCGTGGATTCCCCTCACGATTTAAAGGCTCAGAAACAACACTGTTACAATTGACGTTTGAGATTCATTTCCTGTTGCAGTAGATTGTTATATCAGAATATATACACAGTATGATGTATTGTATATTATCATACAATGCTATATGAACACCAAATGTATGTATAGTATAGCCTGTTTCTTTTTTCTTTGGTTTTCTTGCCTGTGGGATCACAGGGATCACTATCTGTCATCCTGAGTCATCTGTTGTCCATCGTCATGACACTTTTTTTCTATCCGCAACTCCTCCTAAAACATTTGAGGGAATTTTAACAAAATCCATGAACCTTCACAGAACCTTTATTAGAAAGCATAGATGTTTAACATTCTTAAGAAATATATTTTTTTTAAATCAAATACCAGGCAATATACTGTAACACTCTTGAGGTTTACTAAAGCGGTTACACTGTAATGCCCAATAACACCACTTCCTTTTTGTTGTAGTGTACTACAGCTGAATGTGTGTCGTCTTGTTTTGGGCTCTGTGTAGGAACTTGTTCCCGTGTGGCGACTCCATGGTGTGCATCATCGACGACAGAGAGGACGTGTGGAAGTTCGCCCCTAACCTCATTACAGTGAAAAAATACGTCTACTTCAAGGGGACGGGTGACATCAACGCTCCACCAGGGTCACGGGAGGCTCAGCTGGCGAAAAAAAGCACAGGTAATTTAATGTATAGAACACTGCGTCTGCGCCCCCACGCTTGAGGTTTTTCCCCAGGCTCAGATCCCGACGCTTGATCCACCCACCTGCCGTATGCGCTTCCACCATAGACTATCTGCAGTCCTATCGGGGGTTTCAGTATAAAGTTTTGCCTGCGAGTTTTACATGTGGCTCCGTCCAAGTGCAGATCTGAGCCGGGTTTTCATTTGCTTGTCATTTGCACCGTCGCTGTAGGCCCACTACACCTTAATCAGGGGTTTTAGTAGCCGGCTTGACATAAGATTAATAAACATTTGGATTTCAGATTTTCATCCTTTAGAATAAAAAAAAAAAAATGCGCTCCCGATCATCACACCCTTATGTGGTTTTTCCCAAAACTTCTCTTTACTCATGGTAACAGAATAAACAGGAGCGGGAGCGAAGAGATGGAACTATCCGCTACTAGTTAATCGATCACAGATAGCATCGTTCTACCAGACAGATTTTTTAAAAAGGGTGATACAGTTTATTCTGTTACTGTTAGCTGTCGTAAAAAGTATAAAGGAATAAGAAGGGCTCTTGGGAGATTAACCCTAAAAACCCAAGTGGCATTAAGCCGTGCCAGGAACAAACAAAAAAAACCCAGCTGCTTATATATCAAAGTCCTGCCGGTGTGTGTCAATGGGGGGGGGGGGCTTCAGGTTTTTTTGGTATGTCGTGTAGAACCAAAGGTATCATGATGTTTTAAATGTTTACATTTTACGTATGAGAATGATGTCGCAAAAATGTAGAACTCGCAAAATATGCATACAGGTAGTCCCCGACTAATGCACATTCGAGTTATGGATTTAAAGGCGCAGGGACAACACCATTACATTTTACGTGTAAGGTAAATTTTCTTAAGCGCGGTTACGGTTATTGGCCACATGATGGCAGTGTGTGGAAAGGGGACAGATTTAGTCAATTTAGTGTATTGGTTTGCTTTACGTATATTCATGTCAAATGCATATAAGACTCACTTTGTCAGATTTAAGAACAAATTGGACTTACAAATGTGCTTCTGGAATGGAACTCGTTGATAAGTCCGGAACGACCTGTGTTATCATTATTATTATTATTATTATTATTATTATTATTATTATTATCAAAAACAACCATAAAACATGAATCTATGGTAATTCTTTGCCTATGTGACCCATTTTTAAATGTTTTTCTCAGTCAGTTTGTAAAGTTAAAATAAAATAAAAACCCAATTCAGTGTGCTAAAAAAATAATGGTTTTAAAGGGCTATGTGCTTTGACAAATGTGCCATGTTTGTATACAAAAGAGTGTTTAGTTCTTAATTTTCTTGCTTCATAATGCTGTACACATACTGTAGGGGTAGGCGGAGGGTAAGGTTAGTTAGAAAAATTCAAATAAAAAAAAATATTGTATTAAAAATTGTTTGTTGTATGTAGCAGACGTAGCAACTTATATGGTTTATTTTTACCAATCAATTAATTTCAGATTTTAACTGTCGTCTTGTAGGCAACCTGGCGAGTCAACCTCTGCAGACCACATCTGTATCATTAGCGGATGAGGGGAGGAATAACGGGCATCGGAAACAGGACAAGGATAAAAAGTCTCTTCATGATGACGCCCATGTGCCTGAAACTCAAGGAGCATCAGCTAGCCAGAGAGCTAATTCTGATGGAAAGAGGACAGAAAAGTCTCATTTGAGTAACAAATCTGACATTAAAATGGAAGAGTTGGGTGGCACAGACGGGACGAGGGAGTCAGGTGACACTGAGGAGCGAGAGACTGTGACTGGCGGTGACTCGGCTAAAGTGGAATTATCACGTAACAAAAACGATCAGCCATTAGAAACCACAAACCCAAAAGACACAACCGTAGAGGAGTGCAGCGGTAGAGAGGAGAACGGAGACGGCGGGGTGGATGCGGACGGCGTCTGTGACGTGGATGAAGAGAGTTTAGGTGATAACGGATGTGACAAGAAGGAAACCGAGACGGAGTCTCAAAACAGCGAGCAGTCAGGTGTCACCATGGGCGAGGAGTCTCTGGACCACAGCATGGTGGATGAAGAAGAAGAGGAGGAGGAGGAAGACATGGACAAGGACGATCATTTGATTTACCTCCAGGAGATCTTGATGCGCATTCACAACGAGTATTACTCGCGCTACGAGGCTTACCTCCGGAGGGACTTCTCCGAGACGCCAGACATTCGTAAGATCGTCCCTGAGCTGAAGAGCAGCTCTCTCGCAGGCACCAACATCGTGTTCAGTGGCCTGTACCCCACAAACTACCCCATGGAGCGAACTCGAGAGAGCTACCACGCAAGAGCACTGGGGGCCAAAGTTAGCAAGAGCCTCGTGCTCAATGCCCAAGATCCCAACTGCACCACCCACATAATCGCTGCACGTGCGGGTATGTCACACACTGTTTCTTTACACAATTACGCAAAGCTTTACAAATGTTCAGTAGTCCAGCTCCAACATATTGACTTTGGACGAGTCCCTCATGTACTTAGCTGTAGCACGGGGATTTTCTTCAGGTTTCTGTCGCTCGGTCTTGTGTATCACCCTAGAACATGACAACCGAATAATCTGCCTATCTGTCACCTAGCAACCAGAGATGCACTGAGGACGATTTTGTTGTCCCGTACAGTTTTCTAATCCATTATTATTATTTTTTTTTAAAATTTATTATAAATTTGAATTTTTATACAACCTGACCTTTTTCTTTTTCTAAGAATTAAAGTCAAAAGGAGCCACAATTGACAGCTTTAATTGGGAGATAAATTTGAGCAGACAGATTCCCTAGCAAACTAGTGATGGGAGTCGGTCACACTAATGATTAATTAATAATGATCGATTATTAATCTGTTTAACATCGCAGTACAGCACTTCATTGTTCTTCCTGAAAATTTATCCCACCACCAGTTACCATTACTGCACCCGAGTATGTACATAGACTAGCATTACTCATATTAGCAACTATATATATATATATATATATATATATATATATATATATATATATATATACATATGTATACACACATATACACACACACACACACACACACACACACACACGACACGTCTGTCGAAGCAGAAGAACAGAGTCCTTGTGGCACATTTTGCATATCACATTTTTCATATTGAGCTTTTCCTCATGTTAAGGTTTACTTCCTAAAATCACTCCCACATCCAGAAACATTGTGTAACAGGCGTTATACACATACACATGTTCTTCTGACTTTGTGTGTGTATCAAACCGCATGGAATGACCTAGTAGCCACCTAGCAATACTTTGAATCCATACCATAGAAATCACATAGCAAGCACCTAGCAACACCGTAGCAATTATTTCGCACATCATATGCGGCAGTACCATAGCAACCATCCAACATCTGCCTGCAATTCTATAGCAACAGCCTAACCAACCAACACGCACCTGCATGCATACAGATCACTATGGATACGATCAGACACCACCGCTTTATTCCGTGATTCCCAGTCACGTTCTGGTTCCCAGGTTTTCTCTGAGAAGCTCCATGTTTTATTTTTTCAGCTAAAAAATAAAACCTCTACCGGGTCTGTGTGATTTTGTTCGTCTGTTCAGAGTGTATCCCAAAAAATTTACATCATTTAAAAAATGAATATCTGAGTCACTACCTGTCCCAAGCAAATGAATTTAAATAGGCTTCATGTTGAAAAATTACAGATTTATTTATCAAAATTCCAACAATGTATTCAAACGGATATAGATTTTATAACCTACTAAACTCTTGAAGTCTGTAGTCCAGCTCCTTGTGTAATGTTCTCCAGCGCCTCAATGATTCTTTGCTTAAGTTCCTCTAGGTTGTAGGAAGAGGAGCAGTCCTTTCAAATAGACCCATAGAGAAATATCAAGATGTCAAGTCACGTGAACGTGGTGGCCGTTTTAACAGCACATTGTCATTATCACTGAAAGGAAAAGTTAAAAAAAAAAAAAAAAAAGGAAACCATTAAACTTAGTTTTTTAAAAATATTTATTTATTTATTTATTTTACAAATTTGAGAGAGAATTGTTGTTGGACTATGAAATTATGTAATTTTTGGGACACCCTGTATAATAAAACTGTAAAGTGGAATTATAATGGCCGCCTTCACTAAATTCAACAGATGGCGCTGTACCTATTTTTTTTTTATATGCACCTATGCAGTTGAAATCTATATAATAAATTCCACTCCACGATAACACGTAATAATCATTAGTTCATCTCAAAAGTCAACAGATGGTGGTGCTGTGCATTTCCGAAAACGCGCTTATGAGTGTGTGATTAAATTCCACGCGCACAAAGTGCAGATCTAGTTTATTATACAATGAAAGCAGCCTTTCATCAGTTTTTGCTGGAAAAACTCTTGTTATACTTTTGAATATTCTTGTGTTTTCGTTTATGTGTAAGGTACGGAGAAGGTCCGGCAGGCCCAGGCCTGTAAACACCTGCACGTGGTGAATCCGGATTGGCTTTGGGGATGCTTGGAGCGATGGGAAAGAGTGGAGGAGCAGCTGTTCCCGCTTAAGGAGGACTACACCAAATCACAGAGGTCTTACTCCGCTCATTTTTTATTATTTATATTGTTTTATATTTCCTTTCTTGTGTTTTTTTTTCTCTCTCTCTCTCTCTCTCTCTCTCTCTTATTTGACTGGCATTTCCACAAAGTCTGCTGGCATTATAATGGTTTAAAGTTACACTCTATGGAGTTAACACTATTTGAACGTGAATTTTATACATTTGATGATAATTATTTATACATCATATTAATACTTTAGTAAATTAGCAGTCTGTCAGGAACATAACTATTTCATTAGAAGACAAAAACTATACATCCACTTACTTCATTGCAGTTTTTCACATTCAACAAGCAGAGTCAAGGACAAGCAGAGGAGGTTAGAAAGAAGCAAATTGACAGGCAGGGCCAACATGAAGGCTATGAGACCATTTCCACAGGGAATGAGTGATTATTTAGAAAGCACAACTCCGTTAAACTCAACGTTAATCAAGTGCTCTGCTGTTTGAGTCCTGTTAAGGAGGTTCGAGTTTATTAACCATCTTAATAATATATATTACACAACACTTAAGATCAGCACAAGTGAGTGTTTATTTCCTTTTTTTTTTTTTTTTTTTAAAGAAGTAGTAGCCCATCACCATTTCCTGATGTTCAAGAGCCCTTCCCAGCGCCTGTTATTGACCCTGTTTCCATCCAGCCCAAAGGCCGGCTGCCTCCAGAGGTTCACACGTATGATTCTGTAACTGGGAAGTTGATCCGAAGAGGCCCTCAGGTGCCACGTCCTCCTCAAAAATCATCTGCGACAACATCTGGACATGAAGTACCCTTTAGGTATCTCTCTCTCTCTCTATCTCTCTATTTACAGTCATGGCTAAAAGTAACGAGAATGACACAAATATTTAATTTACTGAAGTATAATTACAAGCATTTCATAAGTGTCAAAGGCTATAATTGACAATTACATTAAGTTTATGCAGAGAGTCAATATTTCCAAACCTCTGCAGTTTTCCCTGATATGCTGTCAATCAACTTCTGAGCCACATCCTTGGTGTTTTTGTTTGTCCACCTGCCTCTTGAGGATTGACCACCTGCAACCATCAGCCCTGTGTCACGCCAGCAGTAAAGCATCCTGAGATCATTCATGTGTGGGGTTGATTCTCAGCCAATGGAGAGAGCTCACTCACAATTTAGCCTAAGAACACAATATATAAAGAATAAAGAATGGTACAAAAACGTCCTCTAAGGGTAACTTCTCCCAACCATCCAAGAACAGTTTGGTGACCAACAATGACTTTTCCAGCATGATTGAGCTCCTCGCCATAAGGCAGAAGTGATGACTAAGTGGCTCTGGGAAGAAAACTTTTAAATTTTTGGTCCATGTCCAGGAAACTCCCCAGACCTTCATCCCATTGAGAACTTGTGGTCAATCCTCAAGAGGCAGGTGGACAAACAAAAACTCACAAATTCTGACAAACTCCAAGCATTGATTATGCAGGAATCAGTCAGAATGTGGCCCAGAAGTTGATTTACAGCATGCCAGAGTGAACTGCAGAGGTCTTGAAAAAGAAGGCTCAACACTGCAAATATTGACTCTGCATTCAAATTCAAATTTTATTTGTCACATACACAGTCATACACAGTACGATATGCAGTGAAATGCTTACACTTATCAATGAAAAGAAATACTACAGAAATAAGTTTAACTAGTAAAATAAACTGTACAAATAAGGGAATAATAAAATATTGCAAAAATATAGGGGGGGAAAGTATATATATAAAATATAAAAACTAAAGTGTCAGTGGTTGTGCAAATATGCATGAAAGGTGACTAATGAAAGTGTCATGTGCAATGGTCCAGATTAGGGCTGGGCGATATGGCTGAAAACTGTATCACGATATCAGTGTTTCATATCGGTCGATATCGATAATTATT
>JAQQZT010000021.1:15323118-15338250 GCA_030068275.1 Clarias platycephalus
ATCTCCACATCATTGCATTCAGTTTTTATTCACAATTTGTTTAGTGTCCCAACTTTTTTGGAATCCGGTATGTACTATCGGCTATGTTATACTGTAGTAAATTACTATGGGCTGTAATATACTATAGTAAATTACTATGAGGTCAGGTATACTGTAGTAAATTTCTAGTAGGTTAGGTATTCTATAGTAAATTACTATGGTCTGTAGTATACTATAATAAATTATTAAGTCAAATATACTGTTATAAATTATTATTAGGTCAGGTATACTGTAATAAATTACTACCGCCTATGTTATACTGTAATAAATTATTATTAGGTCAGGTATACTGTAATAAATTATTATTAGGTCAGGTATACTGTAATAAATTATTATTAGGTCAGGTATACTGTAATAAACTACTATGGGTTTTGATATTCTGTACTGTTTACTGTAGCAAGTTAGTAAACTGTAGTAAACTACTCGTAGACAAAATATGTCAACTGTTAAACAATTTAAGTAGTGTATACCTATTAACGTATAAACCAGGCGCGCTCATATTTGCGCTGATTTAATACCTGACCAATATGACTCAGCTCTGCTTCACACACATCACTGTATTTCCTCACTGTCTATTTTCGGTCGGCTAAATGACCCCAGATGAAGCTGTCTGGGATTTCTTAAAGGGATCGTATGCAGCTGGCTCGCGCTGGAGTTAGCCGAGCGTTTTACTGCAAATGTTCGCGTTTCGCTTTTCGAAGATGGAGATTTTGCCACGCGAATGTCCTCATGCTGGTCCTTGAAAGGGGTTTTTCAGGGGTAAGACTATTTAAAAGTTGCTTTTCTATGCTAGCCACGCTGACATGCTGATGAGGTTATGGCTGGCTAACACACACACACACAGTCTGCAGTTTGCATGCAGTCGCTGTAAAGGATAAAGGCAGCTTCTACTATCGCAGATGTGTGTGTGAGAGTGAGAGAGAGAGAGAGAGAGAGGGCGAGAGTGGGTGTGTGAATGAGTGAGTGTGTGAATGAGTGTCCTGCTGTTTTAACATTTCAGAGAGCATCTGTGACAACATCACGTCATTTTCCTGCTGCAGGCTGAATAACGCCATTAGTGTCCCGAGCTTCCTGTTTTATCGCCACTGTTGGCCTTTACTGCAGTGTCTCCACTCACTAGATTACTGGCAGAGTTTAATGTGATCAATCAGAATGTAATAGAGCCAAAGGACGGCTTCCGTGTCCGTGTGTGATTAGAAACCCGTCATTGTTTCACTACTCAGGGCTGCTCGGCGTCTTATGGCTGATCCGCCATTTTGCCCGAGTCACTCAGTCTGTCAGTCTGTCTGTCTTCTCTTCTGGACCAGAGGAGTTGTGAAACTTTGTTCAGCCAGGCTTCTGTTTAACTCTGAAATAACTCATTAGTACTGATTTATTTAATCTACATTACTATTATTTTAATGTCTGTAACAATGTGTTGTGTATTTACTTATACATTCATTAATGGCTTGATTGCTGAACCCCTTGTCTCACAGAATGACATTATTATTATTATTATTATTGCCCAAGCACTATGACATCATAGTGTGTGAGGGCCCTCTTGTTCTTCTAAGGATTTTTTTTTTTAACATGCTAAAAAACTCATAAAAATTGTCAGACAGGTTGAAATCTGCTGCCATTAGGACGCCTGAGAGTCTGCAGTTTTGCTGCATACACACTTGCATGTATGCACATGTAACCTGGTACATTTTAACAGCTCATTGGGCTGAACAACTTTTACATTGCAAGTCATGGGCTCTACTCAACAGAAAGTCAGTTATTTTGGGTCGCTTGCAAAACGCACCCAATGGATTTTGATCTACTCCTCCTGAGGGATTTATACGATCGGCTACAAACCTGGGCCTATGTGATCTCAAGACATTGAGGATGCAAAATTGCAGAGCGATTTTTGATAGCTCAAACGGGTCAGCCGTGATGATGCCTTAAACTTGTGAAAAACGAAAAGTGGTTATTAACTTTCTGTGACATCACGTTGAGCGACTTCGCCTCGAGTGACATCGTACTGTGATGCTTTCATTCCAGCATCTCGGGATTTTTAGAGGTCTAAACATAAAATCCCCCCTTTTCTAAAATGATGTCATAATGGTGTTGGTATGTTCCCTTTCAATGCATGTGCCCACTGTGCCTGTTGTCGTTCTGGTGCGCGTGGATGGCGATAACGCAGGGTGCTTGGGCCCACTCATCACTGCTTTCAACGATATTTATTGTTAATAATATTATTATTATTATTATTATTATTGAACTGTCAAGGTTTAGTTTAAAGATGCAGTAGGCAATTTCTTTGTCTAAATAAATTATGTAGCACAGGATTAATAAATAGTCTATTTTTAATATATAGTCTAATATCTAAATAAGAAGAATCCACAACTGGTCCAACCTGTTTAATAAGTTTTCCTTGTCTTTCAATAGACTATCAGGTGAGGCTTCTGCTTGGTTTAAATGAAAACAAGCACACACACACACACACACACACACACACACACACACACACACACACACACACATCCCGGCTCTTTCTGGAGAATATTTGACGCCTCTGTTCTAGAAATGTATAACTTTCACAAATGACTGCACTCAGGCCGAACCCGAGATCATTTCCGGATGTGTGAGTGGAGGAAGTGCACCTTGGTCTGTAATTCAATCCTACTGTAGGCTGGAACTGTGGATCTGTATTATTTATCTTTATTAGTTTGTACAAATTACTGCAATGTAATTTCTCCTGGTAAAGTCTCCTACATTCTTCTTTTCCATCCTCCATCTATGCTGCCTCCATCATATTTAAACAATTTAAACAACACTTTTGGCATCGACAAAACAACAGGAATGAAAGCACAGGTAAAGTGGATGATGGTTATAGTTAACCATAAAAGTCACCTGGATTAGCCGATATTTACATCGTTATATACCAGTCTGCAAATAAAGGCATTCACTTGTGGCAGTGGCATATATTTTTCTGTTGCGTTGCATTGCTTTAGTACGGCGATGGTTACATGCTGTGTTCGTTAATTATGGTCCGACTTCAGACATCTGTCTGACTGAAGCTGCAGCTTATAGTGACGATAGCTGGCACTATAATACCACCCAAAATGGATCCCTTTCCCTGGACGTTCTAACGAGGAAAAGCAATAGCAATGCTTAACAATGGCACTAGTATAGCCGATTAGCAAAGAGAGCCGATAACTTACTTGAAAAAGGATTTCCACACTGTATCTTTATTCTGAGAAAATAAAACATTGTTCACAAGTCCAATCACGTCCAATCACCACGACACTACATTTACTACGTCACATGATGGGAATATAGTACACAACAATCATTCTTTACACGGAACAAAGAGAGACGGAAGCATGGGAAAGTTAACACAGTATATTGAAAGCTAATTCAAAACACAATCCATGGGATGAACAAGATGAAATTAACCTAACCATAAACAATTAGACACAAACTTTATTATTACACAGAAAATCAAATGTGAAAAATAAATGTCAAGAAGAGAATTCCTTTAATTGAGTAGTTTAACTAAAGCAACTAAAGTCACATACATCTAACTGTACATTTAATACATAAATATCTAATAGCATGGTGTGTGTTCCAAATAAGTAATCCCATGTTTCATGACAATCTTTCAATTTGTCATTGTTGATCTTATAAAAAAATGAGATGCTGAGGTGTATAGTATTTATTGGTTACTAGGCTAATTGATTGTACAAAAACAAATTGTTGCGCCACCAAACTGTACAGAATGTAATGAAAGCTTTACAGAGCGAAAGTAGCAGACACATCTCAACCATAACTGATCAAAGTACATTATTGCATATTTTGGATGCCTTCAGCATCGTTTTATAAGGTAGAAAGAAATACAAATAGGGAAAGACCATTGAATTAGAAGGTGTGCCCAAACTTCTGACCGGCATGTATATATCAAAACCTCTTATTAAAAATAATGTACACTTGGATTTTCAAAATGTGTGACCATGAATACATAGTGTTCCTTGTTCCAAAGTCTCAGGAACTGCAGCTTAGTTTTCGAGAAATGTGAATACGTGCCACACAATAAATCCATGTACAACTATTCACACACTTAACACAGCAAAAATATGGCAAGACTGACCCACCAAGTGTATATTTCTATGAACCATGGGAAGTATTGTAATATAAGGAATGAGGAAGAATTCAATGGAACAAAGAGAGATGGGGAAGCATGAGAAACATGATATTTTGACATTTCTTGGCCTGAGTAGATTATGAGTATGGCCGGGAATCGAGGGCTAAGGAGAAGAAAAACTTATCAATTCCAGTGTTGTTGAAGAGTCCTAATATTGGCGCACCTTAAAATTCACCTTAAGTGACTAATCAAAAAGGTAAATATATTTATATCAGTGTTTAACAATTTTTACTGTAAGACTCAGGAAAACTAAATTTAAAAGCATAGTTCACGGAAGCAGCCGGGAAGTGATGTCACATTCAGCCGGGAAGTGATGTCACTCCATCCCGTAACGGTGCCTGAGCAGCAGTGTCATGTTTTAATCAGTCAGTGTTGTGTGCCCTCCCTGGACAATTCATGACCATTCTGTTTTGGACATTTGGCGTGGAACAGTGAACAGACTCTAGTTGTGTATGTGTATATGTTTGTATGTTTGTAGCTATAATTTTTTTAATCTTTCACGTTTTTTCAGGAATGCAGTCAGCAACAGAGGAGAACAGTTGTGATGGCCCCTCGGGTGTGCCAACAGGTTCGATGGTGCAGGTGTGTTTCCCCAACGTGCAGACTTCTGTGCTCAACAGCCTTAATCGGCAGCGTGAGGACGGGCAGTTGTGTGACCTCTCCATACACGTGCAGGGACACGTGTTTAAAGCGCATCGCTGCGTGTTAGCTGCCTCCTCACCTTATTTCCATGACCAGGTATGTCTTTTACTCAGTGACAATGCATATTTATATCTGTTTGTTAAACTGTTAAACATGCCCAGGATTGGTGCGATCTGCCGGGATACAGTAACTTATAAAACCACTCTTTACAACTGTGGTGACCAGAAAAGCATCTCTGCACACACGATACCTCACACCTTGAGGTGGATGGACTATGTCATGTTCCACTCCTTGGCTGACAGGAGTAGAGCCTAATTTGGCCTTCTGCTGCTATAGTCCAACCTCCTTAACATGCACCACGTCAGACTTCAGTCACAAAGACATCAGACTTTTTCTTCATTCTGGTGTTTGAAAAAAAAGAAAAGGGCAAACCATGGGAAAAGGGAAAACATTTATTTAGCTGTGTGGGGAATTTGGTTCTAAATATTTTTATTTTTGTTCCAATCTTTGTCACGCAAACCAAAGTTGCTCGATCAGGCACAACTTGACTTATTTAGTTTTATTTATTTATTTAGAGATGTTTTTGCTTTAGTGGTTAGCACTGTCGCCTTGCACCTCCAGGGTCCGGGTTTGGGTCGGCATCTTACAGAGCCATGAAATATAAATACGTCACATCAGTATCAATGGAAATTAGACCTTCTTTTCCTGTGCACATCTGACAGGTTATAGTCCTTCCTGTATATTGCAGTCTGAGTTCTTACAGCATGTCTCTGTTCAATAGGTGCTACTGAAGAACATGTCCGCAGTCTCCATCCCAGCTGTTATGGACCCACTGGCGTTTGAGAGAGTTCTTAGTTGTGCCTACACTGGCCAGCTGCACATGCTGCGTGAAGACATTGTCAACTACCTCACCATCGGGAGTGTGCTCCAGATGTGGCACATCGTGGACAAGTGCACGGAACTACTCAAAGAGGACCGAGGAGGTTCCTCTGGGCCACAGGGTACAACTCCATCCTCAGAAAGCACTAGATGCAGCGGTATTGCCAACAGGGATTCCTATGGAGGAGGAGAAGGACAGGCGCAGTCCATGGTGCAGCCTCTGAACCGTCCCTCGCTGATAGAGAGTCAGTCTCCCAGCAGTACCAACTACTTCAGCCCCAAAGATGCTAGTTTTGGTGGAACAATGCCAAGTACTGGAACAGTGGGAGATGGGGGCATGCATTCTACTCCTAACTACTGCATGCCATCCAGTCGAGAAGATGCTTTCCTTATTGATGAGGAGGAAGAGGAAGATGATGAGCTTGTGTATCCAAGGAAACAGGAACAGGGCAGCGGCAGGAGGAAGAAGTCAACACCTGCCTCTGATCAAGAAATGGGAGTAAGTGACAGTTTCGGGGTTTCATCCTACCAGGACATAGAGTCGTCTCCTCCACAGAAGCGGCCCATGTACAGTCAACCGAGCATTATGCCTCGGAAGCAGTGGGTAGTGGTGAAAACCGAGCGCTCCAGGGACGATGACTTTATCGTGGTCTCTGGAGAAGAAGGAGGTGAAAACGAAGATGAGCAGGAGTTAGACATCGCCAAGGAGAGAGAAAGAGAGAGGACGTTTAATATTTCTAATGTTAGGACTCTTTCATCAGACCTCAGCACCAGGGAGGAAATTGAAGCACAGGTAAGAATGTTTTGTTTATTATTTCCTTCTACTATTTAAATGTATGTTACTCGGTTGGAGATGGTGCAGATGTGAGATTGCAAAGTAAGTAGCACTTACACACGCCTAAATGTGAGGTCAATATACTATACACCAGTGTATGAGATTGAATTCTGGATGGCAAAAAATGAAAATATGCAGCTCTGTTCAGGCAATGTGAAGCACCGGCTCAGTATAGTATAAGAGTGGATTTCTTTAGTTTGTACAGAAAAACATTTATTACTTTTTATTTACATTTTTAAAATTGTTTTAGAGTTCAGTAAGGCAGTCTGACAAAACTGAGCACTGGTTTCCTTTGGTGTCCTTTGGCTCTTTTCCTGCTGGGCCCCATGCATGGCTGACTGTGGTGGACTGGGTATTCTGGTGGCTTTCTATCATGACTAGCATTGTGTTTTTCTGTGAGATTCTTTCACCAGTTTTCTGGTATGTTATTGATAATCATTATTAATGTCTTAATGTTATGTGGCGGTAATGTTATATGGCTGATTGGTAGAGAGCTACATTGATCAGACTTATTCGGATGACTATTTCGGATGAAGTATTTTGGCTGAAACATTTTAACTAATCCTACAGTACCGTGCCAGTTCTGTCAACTGTTTTTTTTTTCTCCACCCTTTGCTGTGCCCTTGTTTTCAATCACATGTTGAATCACACTTTGCTGTTGTTCCAGGTTGACTACTGCCAATCACCTGAAGACTACCTCAAGTTTGAAAGTGGTTTGATGGACCAAACATCATCACAACACTCTTTGGAGAACCCCAGCCAGAGTACCAGTCGAGCAGTTTCTGCATTACTGAACTCGGTCCAAACAGCTGCTGCCAGAACACAACTCTTCCCACTGGACATGCAAGGAAACCAGATTCTTCTCTATAACCAAGCTTCTCCTACAGTTGGGCTGCAAGAAGCTTTGCCTGGGGTGTCATTAAAAGGAGCTGTGGAGCATGGAACAGTCCACTTGTCAGGGCAGGGAGGAATGGACAGCGGCTTAGACGGGTTAGACGGCAACGGGGCTGGCGCTACAGGCAAAGTCTTTATGTGCCACTGTGGCAAAAGGTTTACTCACAAGAGCATGCGAGACCGCCATATCAACATGCATCTCGATCTGCGGCCTTTCCATTGTCCAGTTTGCTCCAAGAAGTTCAAGATGAAGCACCATCTGACGGAGCACATGAAAACACACACAGGTTTGAAGCCCTACGACTGCCTTAGCTGTGGAAAAAAGTTCATGTGGCGTGACAGCTTCATGAGGCATCGCTCTCACTGTGAAAGGCACGGAGGAATCAGCGGTACTAGCGAGGCCCAAGGTTCGGAAGGGTCAGTAGTTTCTCCTCAAAATCCTCTTCAGCATCAGCAGTCAGGAAGCAAAGGTAGTCAAGGCAGTGTCGGAGGCAGAAGTGGAATTCCAGTTTTGTCTCCACACCACTCCAGTAGTAGTAGCAGCAGTAGTAGTAGTAGAAGTGGTTTAAGCATGCCAGTCCCCGGGTCTCTTATAGGGATAAATCCTCAAAGTGGAATGTATGGCCATGGCTCTGGGGTTCTTGGGCTGGAGGTAAGTCAGAGCGAATGTGGGGACGATATCAGTGAGGTATGTATCGGTGAAAACAGCATCACTTGAGCATTACCGTAACATCCTTTCAAAAAAGCCAAACATTGCCACATGGGACCATGTGTACAGTTGTCCGATTGTGATAGTGTCTGTGAGCATGATACATGTAACATGTTAGAAAGGAAATAATTTATCAGTCTTAGAGCATTTATGGTATATTAATATAGTAAGAGCACCTTTTTTTTATATACCAAAATTCTCCTTTGTGAGTTAATCTAAAATAGTGCACAATACACAGATTTAACGATGAAATGAGTATTGATCGTTTGGACAGATTTCATTGCAAAAAATATGTATTTGTGAATAGTTTTTACAGGGCAACACATCATATTACCTCAGAAATGGGTTCTTATTTACACACTCGATGACGCCATGTGTATTAGAACCCAGACAGTGTATAACGAGTCAACATCTTCTTTATCTCGGGTGTTAATTCCAGCTTCAGGCATTATTCTGATCTGATCCCCATCCATAGCGTCTTTAAACACAAGCACCTGCCTTTAAGCTCCAAAAAAAAACAAAAAATTGCAGACTGAAGACATAAAAGGGTTTTCAAATTACAACTGTGTTACTTTAAATAAAAATAATTTAAAAATTAAAAGAATAATATAATGTGTGTGGTGGCACACACATATCTACTGTATATTTCTAACAAAAGTTTTCCAGCACTGAAATCTCTCTCTAATTTGCACATATTTCATCCAGAAATAAAGTTTTAAATCTGACTAAACCCAGTGCCCCCCCCCCCACTCCCCCCCAAAAAAGGAGAGGTTTTCATCTTCTGACTGATTTCTTTGAAGATTGTAAGGTGGTTATCTCGCACCAGTAACATTGTTGGTTTAACTTCCACCTGCATGTTCACTCTGTGCTTGGTGGGTTTCCTTCAGTTTCCTCCAGCAGTCCAAAGAGATATGTGTTCAGGCTGATTGGTGTTTTCCAATTGCCCAGTAGTACGTGATTGGGTACGTGAGTGTGTGTGCTTGTGCTCTGTGATGTGTTGGTGCCCTGAGTTCCTGAGGGTTCCCTGTACCCTGAGTTCTCTGTGATGGCTTCAGGATCTCTGAAGCCATCACAGATGGTGTAGATAATAGATGGACGGAGAATAGAAATTGTACTTTTGATTTATTGAAATATTATTTCAAATAAAAAAGAAAATTTAAATTTAGACAAGAAATGGAAATGGCTGGACAGAAATAATGGTACCCTTACCTAAGTATTTTGTAGCACAGCCTTTGGAGGCAATGACTGCAGTTAAATCTTCTGTAGAGTTCTGAATAAGATTTCTCTGCTGGTAGCGTGACACACTCTTCTTCAACAAACTTCCTCAACCACAAACCTTCCACAGGATTGACATCAGGAGAAATGGAAAGCCAGGTCAGAATGACCCAATGTTTTCTCCTTGTCCATTTTTGGATGTGTTTTAGTGTGTGCTTTTGGTTGTTATCCTGCAGAACACATTTTCTGACACTGAGCCATATGTTCTGCTCCAGAATGCCTTGATAGTCTTCAGACTTCACCCTGTCCTGCACAGATTCAAGTCACACAGTACATGAGGCAGCAAAATAAGACCAAAACATCACTGAGCCTTCTACCGTATATCACTCTAGGCACAAGGTTTAAGATGACTAAACATTAAGTAGAACATACATACAGTATGGGTCCAAGAATAATTCTAGTTGTAATCACCTACATTTTAGAGCTATAATAGTCTGTTATTATTTATTTTTTTATCATAAAACAGCATTTGATTTTTAATGTTAGACTTGATCATTGGTGCAGTTGTGTTAATGCACTTGTGAGGCCATGAAACCATAATGTGTATGTTATCGAGTGTTTACTCTGTTGTTTTGAGTCATCAAAATAATAGTCATACATGATGTTTCACGAATGCAAATTCAGTGTACAGCCCTACACAGCCCTTTTTTTGTGCAATTATTAAACATTAATGCAACAAGTCATTCCATGCTACACTCAGAACTTATTTGTTTTGATGCAGTAAGAAGGAAATATGTCCTCTTTAGAATATAAGCATACACTCCATGAATGCTGTAATTTGGAATGTTTATAACTAGAACCTGAATAGTGTATAGATCTGGTGTAAAAGATCAGTGTGATATAACAGGCGTGTGTTTTGGTCATGGAGCTGCTCCATCTGGTGTAAAGGCTGAAGGGGAGCTCCACATAAACCGGTTCAAATTAATGCTTCAGTAAGGTTTATCTATGAGCCCATCTACAGTACTATGCAAAAGTCTTAGGCACCATATTATATGCTGTACCAATTTTGTTATATATGTTTATTATGTCTGCATAATTATGTACAAAATCATTCAGTATTTCCATATATAACTATTAATAAATTAATAAAGAAATAACATTACAGGAGAATATATGCATGACTGTAAAGGAAAAAATATAGTACAAGACACGAGTTTTCCGATGGAAACAAAAAACCTAATGTACGCTCCTGGGATTTGCATAAAAATAGAAAGGAGCGAGTGTGACAAAGTTACAGGAAGGACTCATATTCTCCAGCAAGCTCAGTAAAGGACTTTTGCACAGTACTGTACATCTCAAATAACCTCACAGGTTGAGATCCTATGTCCCAAACTGATTGTTCTAAGCTAGTGAGTCTGTTATGGTGATGATTACTGGAGGGAACTAAGGACACCGAAGGCACGCATCAGAAGAACAGTGCTATATTTATTTGACTTGCTCAGTGATTTTCAAAGGAAAGTAGAAAAAGTGAAACTATTACAAAACTAAATAGTACACACAGATGTACACTGCCTGGGAAGCTATATGTAATGCCACTCTATGTCTGGTTCGTTCCTGGAGGCTTTTCAGCCTCTTATAGCTACCTTTCTGACCTGAGGTATGTCAGTCTTTACTACACACAACACAGGATGTCCACTCAACTCCACATTCCAGTAACTTGGCGCTTTATGATATAAATTGTCTAATTAAGAATGATCATGACATTTACCAGCCTGGGACTTGGCCATACATTTTATATAGTTCTTGAGACATTTTTACCTGTTACAAATACCAATGTATAGTGTTATGCCATTGGCTTGATATTTGGCTTTTTTCTTTTTCTTTTTTCTTTTTTTTTTGTACTGGAAAGATAAATATCCATCCAATGTCTTACCACTTCTCTGTAATAATGTCATGGGGAAAAAAGCATAAAACCTTCTCTAGGAAGCTAATAATTTTTTTTTAAACATTTTCTTTCAATCTGCTTTCGAAAGCAGAAGGTACAGAATGTATTGTACAAATTTAAGGTTTGCTTCATTCCGAATCCTGTTTCTTTGTCCTTTTTTAAATACAGTTTTTCTGTATAATAATAAAGAACAGACAAAATGGCATATTGAGTAAATAAAGAGTTATGAATACTTCTTGTAATTTTGAATATGTAAGGTTTGCCTTCTGTGAAGGTTGTTGAAATGATTTGCCATGTTTTGAAATGGACTTGTAGCACTTTTGAAGTTTAATGAATGTGGATTTTAATCAGTAATTGTGTAGAAACAGAGCTTAGTATTAGAAATGTTTTAAAGAATGATTAAGTTGGATAATTTCAGTACACTGACATAACTCTTAGGCTGTTCTCCATGTCAAGGATCGTTTTAACCAGTGTGCTTTAAATGGACCAAATTCTGTTACACATTTGTCAACAATAAAAATTCACTGGAAAAAAAAGACCTTTTTTTTTATTAATAAAACGAAGTGAGAAACCGGTAAGCGAAAGATAAAAGAGGGTAAATAAAGCAAATACATGTTCATTAGAGTTGGGGGGAAAAAATGATTCAGTTATGTATTGCAATTTGACTCCAAAATTCTCAGATTGTTTAAAACGTAAATGTTTGCATTTGAAGTGGTACAATTTTGCCATTCTTCTGTAATCCTACAGGTTGTGTGCTCTAAACCATTCACGTGGCACAGCATTCAGTGTGGTAGGATTATTTGGTAAAATTTGTTACGAATTCTTACAAAATCTGGAAAAAAAAACGTAATCTCGAATCAAGATATTTCTATCATTGTGATATTTACAGAATCGCAATACAAATTGAATTGGCACCGAGGTATCAGGATATCTTTTTCGGTGGTCACTGGTTCCTATCCCTAATGTTCTCACTAACAGGATAGCCCAAAAATCTTTATCCATTGCCATTTTTGAAAATGAACACTAAATAAAAACCAGACCCAACACCACTCAACCTTTCCTTTAAGATTGTTTAAAGTCATTCTTCATCATTTGAGGTCAGTAGTTTATCAGAGTCCGCTGAGCACCCTGTCATATATCATACAGTTCTGATATACCAAGAAACATTCAACATTCCTGTATTTGTCTGTATAAACAAGTGATACCAAGTCTGAAATGGCAAATGGACAAGCCTCTATCTGTCCATTTGCCTTTAAAAACATTTTTATGGAACTAATTTAGTCGAATGTTTGGGCCACCCAGTGCATATACCAATCAGTCATACTCTGGCCTTGATTTTGAACAGCCCTGCTTAACTCTTGTAACTACTGTTATAATTATATATAATAATAAAAAACACTCATTTGTTTTTAATGCATTTTATACAGTGTGTATAGAAAAGAATCACCCCCTTGCTTTTTAGCCTGAAAAAAGACCGACAAAGTTTTTGTTTTATCCAACTGTATGTACTCAGTGCAACTTTTAACATCCAAGTGAAAGACATAACACCAACATGTTAGATTAAAAAACAACAACAGAATCACTGATTTGGAAAAGGTTCATCACCCCATCTAAAAATGATGTGAACGAACTCAATCAGGTGAAGCTAACCACCTTCTCAATGGCACACAAAGCCATTTGATGCATGGAGAAAGGGAAGATATAAGAGTCCTATTGGGATGTACATCTTATAAAAAGTAACATAGATGATTTGATGATAAATCTTGCACCTTCTTTTCTTGTACCAAATCATTGCCTGGGAGACACCATGCTGATGCAGTATAACGACCTTGAATCTTGTTGCTTTGCTCAGTCTTGCCATGATGTATGACATGTGACATAAAACTGTAGCAGAGTTTGACTGATCCTCACATAGTTTTAAGCTTACAGACATTTTTGATTCAGTTAATGACTTAATTATGTAACAACAGTGTTTAAAACATGGAGGTCAGCTGTTCTAAAGAGTTCTTGCAAGAACAGTATTGTCAAGTGCATTTGCAAAACGTACCATGCACCCTGACACTGAAACTGTCTCTTATGAAGACCTTACCAGGAAAGCAAAACCAAAACTTACCTATGCTGCAAAGGAGTTCATTTAGAGTTACCAGCTTCAGAAATCACTAATTAACAAACAACACCTCAGATTAGAGCCGTTATGAAGGATTTACAGAGCAGAAGTAGAAGATACATCTCAATATCAACTGTTTAAAGGCGATTATTGCATTGTTTTATAAAATACTGTTGTTCTTGAGGGAAGACCATTAAATTAGAAGGTATGCCCAAACTTTTGACTGGTATTGTCCTGTACTGTTACTTTGGTCATGGTGTTTAGAGAGGGAGGTTTTGAAGATGGAACATTGAGTGTAGATGAACTGATGAGGTTAAGACAGCCAAATGAAATTAAAATAACAGATAAAAACTGAAGAATCAACAAAGCAGAAACAGTAACACTTAGGGTTCAGAAGTAAGAAGTGCCTTAATGAATAAACAAGGTATTTGTAGATGAGGTTTGACGTGTAGAGACTGTAACAAACTGAATGTTTGTTAAACCCAACCATTACCCAGTTTTCAGTAAATAAAACTATTTGTTGAGCTCAGAAAAAAGCATGGGTGAAGATCTTTAACGTAAGCCAATTAAACCAATCGATGTACATTTTTTATGGTAATAGACTAAGTGAGTTTTAATTGTTTGTCATTGCCATACGGCCATATACATCAGGATAGGTATTGCTTTTCACTTGAACAAGTTTATTGCAAATGTACTATTTGCATGTATTCACACAAGAGAAAGCCAGATTTCTGTTCACAGTGTGGAAAGAGTTTTATTGAGGTGAATCATCTCTGTACACATCAACGCATTCATGTAGGAGAGAAGCCATATTTCTGCTCACAGTGTGGAGAGTTACCGTTGCTCACATCAGCACGTTCACAGATGAGAGAAGCCGTATATTTCTGCTCCTGGTGTGAGAAAAGTTTGACCTCCTGTAACACCAGCGCATTCACACAGGAGAGAAGCATCATCAGTGTCCACAGTGTGGGGAAACTGTACCTGTGCTCTGACTGTGGGAAGAGTTTTACTCAGCTAGGTAGTCTGCAAACACACCAAAAAGCAGTCTGTGTTTGTCTATTTTCCATTTTGAGAGTTTTTTCCACATTTTGTTGTCACAGCCTTACTCTAAAATAGATTAAATTAATTTTTTCCCCTCAGAATTCTATACACAACACCCCATAATGACAACATGAAAAAAGTTTACTTGAGATTTTTGCTAATTTATTAAAAATAAAAAGATAAAATAAAAAAAATAAAAAACACATGTACATAAGTATTTACAGCTTTTGCCATGAAGCACTGTGGGGAGAGGAGAACTTTCCAGAAGGACAACCATCTCTGCAGCAAACCCCTAATCAGGCCTATATGGTAGAGTGGCCAGATGGAAGCCACTCCTTAGTAAAAGGCACATGGCAGCCTGCCTGGAGTTTGCCAAAAGTCACTTGAAGGACTCTCGGACCATGAGAAACAAAATTCTCAGGTCTAATGAGACTCTCTGGCCACTCTACCATATAGGCCTGATTGGTGGATTGCTGCAGAGATGGTTGTCTTTCTGGAAAGTTCTCTCTCCACAGAGGACCTCTGGAGCTCTGACAGAGTGACCATCGGGTTCTTGGTCACCTCCCTGACTAAGGTCCTTCTCCCCTGATCGCTCAGTTTAGATGGTCGGCCAGCTCTAGGAAGAGTCCTGGTGGTTTCGAACTTCTTCCACTTACGGATG
>JAQQZT010000021.1:15446976-15467328 GCA_030068275.1 Clarias platycephalus
CTACTACTAGTGAGTGCACAAACATACAGTGAAATTATCTACAAATATATACAAAGACCAACCAAACCAAAGGGACAGAGCAATAATCAAAGTCAATGGGAGGCAAAAAGTAAAAACCGGAACACAACCAACTATCAAAACGCCAAAATCACAATCTCTTTCCTCTTTCCCGCATCTCTCTTTGGTTTATATATGGTCGCGCGAGTTGATGACGTCACTCTCAGGGCGGAAGCGACCGTGTGGAAGGTCGGGTAGATGCTGATGTGGGGACAGTCAGAAAACCTGGAGTGGAGTCTGAAGCGGCGCGCAACCAGGACATGATACACACACACACGAGCGCAACGAAGCATTTATATAAAGCATAAATCATATTCGCTACTGAGTAAAAAATAAATGAATGAAAATGCTAAAATAATAAAAATATTAACATGTAGCGAATTACAATACTTCAAACAAAACGTACTTAAGTAAAAGTAAAATTACAGATTTTAAAAACTTTAAAAAGTAGAAATACACAAAAAAAAACTACTCAAATTACAGTAACGCGAGTAAATGTAATTCGTTACTTTCCACCTCTGATGTTTACACACTAGAGGGTTCAGAAGTACATTTGAAAACACTGTTTTCCCATGATTGATGCATTTCAAACCTGTTTGTTGTTTTATGATTTACTATTGTGCTAATCTCTGCTTTGCTCTCTATTTAATTCATGTGTAAGCTGTTTCTTATAGGACAGTGGCAAGGAGGTAAATCTATAAATGGTAGAGCTGAATCATATATTTATTGGCACCTTTGCATGATGAGTGAATTTGAACAAGAATACCAGAATAAAGCACATGATAATGACACACGGAAATATTTCAGGTTTAATTAGACATGTGTTTTATCCCAGTTTTAACTAGCGGAGCTAAACAGGCTCCACTAGTCTTTCTACAGGAGTGTAGATTTAACACTAAGAGGTAAAATAGAAACATGGTCTGCTCCATGCCTATGTTTTAGGAGTGTGAGCAGCAGAGGAAGACTTCCCATATCCAGACGTCACAGTATGATCAGATGGCTGTAACACAGAATGACGGGTTTCTAAAGGTACTGCTATTGTGAATTTTATTCTTTTTTTTTTCTTCTTTTTTTTATGCTTTTTGATTATCCAACAAAAACACTTAAATTTACAAAACATATTGTCTAAACATATTCAGGTGTACTGGTATCACATCAGTGATATTTATTACACTGTGTGCATGATTATTAGGCAAGTTATAATTTTGACCTAAGATAGCCAGTTCACAATCAGTTGCAGGGAATGTGCAAAACATCTAATACTGGCAACTCCAAGGGCGCTTGTCACTTTTGTCATGACATGGATTTTTGATATGGACAAGTTTTCCATACATTTAACACCTCACCTAGTGCTATAGCGTTGGCCTTTCCTGTGTGTAAGCCACAAACAGCTTAGCCTGCAGCACTGCTATTTACAGTACAAAGTAAAACTTTAGTATATTCACTGTGCTCTCAGGCTTATTAATGACATTGGATTTGCGTCTGGAGCTCTGATTTCGATTATTGGGACTAACATAAAGAAACAATTTTTTTTAGCTTTCTCTTTACTGAATTCAATACATTTTAGCTGCTGTTAATGTGACACATGCTGTTTATCTGTGTTAGAGAAATACTTTTCATTACGGCAGGAACCTGACAGTTACAGTAAGCATTTACATGTTGGTTTATGTCAATAAATTGTTTGAAATTATAAATTTTTCCCCCTGCTATCTCATCCAGTGATCAGATTGGTGCATTGATACTTAAAGAATGTCAACCACAAATCCTATTTAAAACCATACGGGTCACACAGATTGGGGCTTTTAACAGAAGCAGTTATAAAGAAGTGTTACTGCTCAGAGATCGAGTCGCATTAAATATTAAAATCACACATTTTGTTCACTGGCATCAGCCAAAACCTTAAACAAGTCTTTTTTTTGTTATGGCAGAGTCTCTGAGAGTTTCAGTTCTCAAGAGTTTCTGGGGCCCATGGTGACACATCACCCTGTTTTAACATTACATCTACAATATGTCTTTTCCATGAACTTTGTAGGTCACTGACCCTGTTTAATGCCTTCAAAAGTTGCCAGCAAGTGTTTCATTTTAACTTTAAATTCAACGTCAGAAACCAATATAAAACGGAACATGAGTTCCATGCTAAATGTAGCTGAAAGACTAGCAAACCAGGTGGTGTGCCCAGCTAGCTTAGCTTTCCATCACAGACAGGCGAGTTGCTACGGTGAAATGCAAAATGCATTTTCCCATAGGAAATAATGTAACTGCAGCTAATCAATTCCAGCCACCCAAAGAATATTACCAATATTCCCATTTTCCAACAATATAATTATTTCTTTGCATATAAAACAATCAAAACATTTAGAAAATAATGTAAATAAAGAAAAATAAAATAAAATGGACATTAAGCCTCAATTAACCTTAATTCATTATTCCTTCTTTGTCACTTCTGACTTTCTCAAGCAATACCACAGTTAATCTCTGGGCACCCTGCCTTACGCTTTGTCTAGATACAAACACATAATGCAACTTTTTCTGACATTCTCTATACTTCTCCATCAGCATTCTCAAAGCAAACATGGCGTAAAGCCGTATTGCTGCTCACAGTTTGTCACCTTTCTTCTCAACCTAGCTTCCACTACACTTTCCCATTATAACTTTATTTTGTGGCTCATCACCTTTTATGCAATGTCAACCGGACCAACTGCCTTTCCACTCTTTATCCTCTTCATAGCTGTCCTCACTTCATTATTACTAATTAACTGTACTACCTGATTTATAACATATACCTTGGTGTTCCAAACTACTCTCTCTCGCACTCATTTTCTCCAATCAGCTCCACAAAATCATCTCTCCACGTTCTCAAAACACTCTTTTTGTTTGTTTGTTTGTTTGTTTGTTTGTTTGTACATTTCCATCTGCATCATTTATCACCATAGCCTTTAGTACATCCTTTCCCACTTTGTCTCTCTGTCTGGCCTGTCGATATACTATACTCCTGTTCCTTAGTCTTTGCAACTTCTCTCTCACCTTACATCACATCTTCTTATACTCCTGTCTACTCTCCTCATCTCTCTTAATAGATGGTTTCCAGTATTTAATTTCACTACCAGAAGCCAAGAAACCAAGGTTTCCTTTCCTTTCTCAGTTCCAATCTCTTGCCAAATACTTTCCAATTTGTCCCCCTTTCCAATAGTCATCCAGTATCTCTTCACGACTCACCTTCTCTTTGAATTTCCCACAAAAATCTACCTTCAACTTCCACCATCTAATCCTGGGTTCAGTTCTCTCTCTCTCTCTCTCTCTCTCTCTCTTCTTTTGTACCTGCAAAGTCATCCTGAAGACCACCATCCGCTGTTTTCTAGCTATACGGTCCTCTCTAACCACCTTACTCCCTCCAGATTGCATCTACTACACAGCAGATAGTCCATCTGAGTACATCTTCTATCACACTTATGTCACCCTGTATTCCTATTTCTTCTTAAAATATGGATTTGCCACTGCCATTTCCATCATTTTTGCGAAATCTACTATAATCTGTCCTTCTATATTCCTTTCCTGGACCCCATACCTACCCATCACCTCCTCATCACCACTGTTCCCTTCTTGAAAATTCCCATTAAGGTATGCTCCAATCATAATCTTTCTTCTTTGGTTACACTCACTACCACTTTGTCTAGCTCATTCCAGAAATTGTCTTTCTCCTTCACGTCACATCCTACTTGTAAAGTGTTTAGCACTGATTACATTTATCATTACACCTTCAATTTCCGGTTTCACACTCATCACTCTATCAGACACTCTCCTCACTTGCACTACACTCTTGGACTATACTCGTCCCTCAGTATTAGATCTATACCATAGTAAAGCAGTTTGAACCCATCTCCAATGTTCTTAGCCTTCCTTCTCTTACATTTGAACTCTTGTACACAGTATAGCCACCTTTCTTAAGATCATCGTATCAGCTAGTTCTCTCCCTTTGGCAGTCATAGTGCCAGCATTCAAAATATCTATATTTACCTCTACAATTTTACCCTTCCTTATTTCCCTCTCTCTCTCTCAACATGTCTGCCCCCTCGCTTTTTCTTTATTCTTCAGTAAACAGTAGCCCAATTTCCACATGTATCCTGTTAAACAATGTTACCTGAGGCAGTAATGTTAAGTGAGGCCATGACTGATCCAGTATGGAAATATTTTTCTATTATTGGGATTTTATGTAATAGACCAACACAAAGTGGCACATAATTGTGAAGTTGCAGGAAAATGATAAAAAAAATAATAATAATAATTTGGAAAAATAATTTTCCAGAAAATGGAAAGAGTATGGCATAACTGCAAACTTACCAAAATATAGCCATCCACCTAAACTGACAGGCAGACAGACAAGGACAGCATTAAGCAAGCCAAAGGGCCAACGAGCCAAGGGGCCCATGGTAACTCTGGAGGAACTGCAGATGGGAAAATCTGTCCAAGGGCAGCAATTAGTCATGCACTCCACAAATCTGGCCTTTATAAAAGAGTGGCAAGAAGAAAACCATTGTTGAAAGAAAGCAATAGGAAGTCCTGTTTGCAGTTTGCGACAAGCCATGTGGGGAACTCAGCAAACATGTTGAAGAAGGTGCTCTGGTCAAGTGAGGCCAAAACTTTACGTTTGACCTAAATGCAACTAACACTGCACATCACCCTAAGGTGATGGGTAAAAAGTTTACTCTTTAGATGTGCAAAGCTGGAATAGCATACGCCAAAAGACTTGCTGCTGTTATTGCAATAAAGCCATTTATCATTTTCCTTCCCTTTCCTTCCATAATTCCCTCCACAATTATATGCCACTTTGTGTTGGTCCATCACATAAAATGCCAATAAAATTAATTTACGTTTGTGGTTGTAACTAGATAAAATGTGGAAAAGTTGTGCAAGGCACTGTACTAAAAGCAATCAAATCATGTTTTGATTAAAAATATTTGTCATAAAGAGTCGTCCGCGACCCTGAATACAGGATAAAGCGGTATAGAAGACGAATGAGAGTGAGTGAGTGATAGTCACTCGTATTACACCATCAGAGGTCAAATCTATGTCAGAAAAGCAGATTTGCCATGAAGGCTTTATTACTGTTAGAAATTTCAGATGCAAAACAAAATGTGTGCATGTATACTTTTTAGTTAGATTCTAGAGACATTTTGTTCTTGTTCTGCAAAAAGATTTTTAGCCATTTTAATGAGCACGGAGTTTCATACAAGTGTCTGAATGGGTGTGGATGTAAATAAAGTAAACAAGCTTTATCTTATGAATGGCAGGCCTCTCTGGCTGAAGCTGAGAAAAAATATGAGCAGGGGATTAAAACCATGGCGCAGTTGGAGAAAGAGAATTCTGAACTGAAGTCCAAGGTGAACACATTGGAAGACTCAATGCAGGAATTGGGCATGTTGCTCAGTGAAACACACACAGAGAGTGCAGAGTTATCAATGGTAAGTGAGTCCTTTGCTTTAATGTGCTACTGACATGGTGTTTAAGAGTCATAAAAAAGGCTGTTTTATAACATGTGCCAAAATAAAGTCCACCTGGTTTTCTTTGTATTTGCCCTATTTAAACATTTGCAAATCACACAGTCTATTTTAAGACGTGCTTTAAGTGACATTGACAAGCTTGAAAGACATCTCTGTATATGAGTATGTTTTGAACCAGAGAAATGGCCCAATGTAGCAAGCAGTACGTAGTCATTGCTTTTTGAAAAATAAGTAACAACCCAGAGCCCTGACCTTAACCCCATTAATGGTCTTCGGGATGTGTTGAGGACTTTACAGAGCAGTTCTACTCTCCCATAATCAATACAATATCTTGGCCAAAAATTCCATGCCATCTCGTTTGTTTGTACAGTGAAGACACTATCCGAATCAAGCTCCAAGTCTAAATTCCCCTGAGTGAATGGCACAAAATGACCGCTGTCTCTTACAGCACTGGTTGCAAATATTACAGTTTAGCTTGGATTCCTAGTATTTTGGAAAATTATTTTATTTTAGTTTCTCAAAACACGGGCCAACAGCTACATTGGGTGTAGAAAAGAATGACCCCCTTTAAAATAATCACGTTTTGTTGCTTTGCAGCCTTAAATAAAGACAGACAGAGTTTGTTTTTGTTTTATCCAGCTGTATTTACCTAGTGCATATTTTAACATCCGAGATAGAACACAAACATTTCAGAAAAAAAATACAAAGCAATCACTGATTTGTAAAATGGATGAACAGCTGAGGCACCTTTTCAATGGCCTATCTAAATATTCATGTTTGCCCACTCTTCTCTGCAAAACTGCTCAAGTTAAGTCATTCCACAGATTTTCAATAGGGTTTGGGCTAGGCCTGCAAGGACATTCATCTTTTTCTCCTTCAACCACTGTGCAGTCAGTTTTGCTGTGTACTTTGGGTCATCGTCATGTTGGGCTGTAAACTTTCCTATTGACAACCTTTTGGCAGAAGGGCAGCAGATGTTCAAGAATTTGACGCCCATCTATTTTCCGTCCATCCTGACAAGTGCATCAGTCCCTGCTGCAGAGAAACGCCCCATAACAGGATATTACCACATCTATGCTTTACTGTAGGACTGGTGTTATTTGGATGGTTTGGGGTTGTGTTAAGTCTCATTTGACAACCTGAATTTTTGCCAAGCTCTGCGACTGCATGTGGCCTTTCTTGAGGAGTGCCTTTTTTTCATGCTCTGCCATACAAGCCAGAGAATGTGTAACGTTGTTGTCACATGCATACAATACCTGTTATAAATTCCTGCAACTCCTTCAGAGTTGCTGTAGGCTTCTTGGTAGCCTCTCTGAGCAGTTTCATCCTGGCTCTTTTATCCCATTTGGAGAGACATCCTGATTCAGGGAGGTTCTGTGTTGTACCAAATACCTTCTTAATAGTAGAAGTCACTGTGCTTTGAGGCCTTTGATTTTTATTTATTTTTTTGGTATCCTGACCTTATCCCAGAGATCTTTTGCCAGTGGGCTGGGTCTTAAATCAGCCATCATAGAAGCTTAATGAGGAAAACTGGTTACTGTGACTGCTTTTCATACTGCGCTAATCAAAATGGCCACAGCTGATCAGAGAAGAAAGTCAAATGGCTTCATTTGCCATTAGAATTTTTTTTTTTTTTTTTCTTCAATTTTTTTCTAACATTTTGGTGTTGTATCTTGTATCTAAACTCAACTGAAAAAAAAAAACAAAAAAAAGTCTGTCTTCATTTCAGGCTGCAAATCAACAAAATGTGTTTATTTTAAAGGGCTTATACTTTTCTATATCCTTTGTATTAGCAGTTCCTTTAGAACTAAAGAAGGGCTTGTAGTGTGCCAGCATAATGAATAGTTTTCCTAACTTAATATGTACTAGAATGAAATAAAAGTTACACTTTTAATTTATGATGCTAGTTTATTTCCTGACTGTAAATGGCTAATTATAAATGGGAACATTCCACACTAAATTTGAGTTTTGTTTCTCTATTGCTTTGTTTTAGTTATATGAGAATGAAGTGAGTCTTCGCAAGTACATGCAGTGCGAGTACGACAAAAGTGAAGAAAAACTCCATAAGGATATCATCTCACTAAGAGTAATAGTTCTTTTTTTCTACACTTGAAATCACAATTTGTGTGTGCTCATGTATATTATTTATTTATTTTTTTATTCATGGTAGAACATTTTAGTTTTGTCCAGTTGTTAGAATAGTAAGTGTGAATAGTCAAGTCTTTAAAAGTGACTGAATGTGGTGTAAAAGTAATTAAATCCAATAAGCTACTGTATGATTATTATACTTCCAGGTCAGTCTGGCTGAAGCTGAGAGACAATATGAATGGTCGATGGAGTCCAACGCTCAGCTGGAGAGAGAGATCTCTGATCTGAAGTCTGAAGTGAACAGACTGCAAGGCTCAGTGGAGCAGCTGGGGGCAGAGCTCTCTGACACACACACGAGGTGTAACGAGTTAACAATTGTAAGTAAAAAAAAATTAATAAAAAAATCCTTGCATTAATATTCTTGAATATTAGGACTCGTGTTCATGATGAGATGTCCTACAGGCTATTGAATAAAAATAGTAATTTACTAGTTTACAGTTACTAATTTATTATGTACAGTTAATTGCTCCTTGGCTGTGTGTTAGGAGTGTGGCAGAAAAGAGTGTAAGATGAGTATTCTTCAGTACGAGTGCAGTGAGATGAAGGAAATTTTACTGAAGGTAAGATTTACTTTTTATTAAACTAATAATAGATATTAGTGTCTGAGCATTATTTTATGATAATAAGGTCCACCTCATTTTTAGTCTCATACAAGTGTTTCTGAAGTTTTCCGACAGACGCTCAAACATTCATGTCCGCATTAATAACCTAGAAAGTAGGTATTATTATGGGGAAATTTTGTTTATTCATTGATGGAGTGGGGAACTAGAGGCAGGGGGCCTACCTTCTAATGTATTATTTCCTAAAACCACTTGCTCTAACAAAAATAAAACTAGGCAAATTAACTGTACTGGCAGTGTTAAACTGATTAGCTTGTTTCAGGTTTTTCTTTTATTATAATAAAATATGAAAATAAATTAACTGGCACCACCTTTATACTGTACTTGTTCAGTTCTGGAGCTTATTAAGACACTGGATCTTATTATAAACCTTTATTTGAGCCTTTATTTAAGTCCCTGTGGTCCAGGTCCTCAGTTTCTGCTTGACCAAAATTCACAGTATTTTGAAGTTCCAACTGAATTGAAGGAGCCCATTTAGGACAAAATGTTTACACCTCTTCTGCTCCATGGCTGTTTTAGGACTGTGAACGAGAACCTGAGGTTCATCGTATGCTTCTGGCACAAAATGCTAAGTTGAAGCAGAAGGAGGAGTTACTGAAGGTAAGCCATGTCATTGTTGATATTGTGATGATATATCCATGGGGACAAAAAAATATTCAATAGTTGTTATCTTAATACATCAGCTACAGTCTTCTTTTACATTTCATTTGCCTACCGCTTATGTCTAAAAGGTGAGACAATGCAAAAATCACAGCTATATCTATTGAAACAAAGAGCATTTCCATACACACACAATGTGATGAGATGAGATCTCATAGGATTGGACTAAAAAGCTGTGTCCATAATTAAAACACTTGATAGTGGGACTCATTAGGAAAAAAAGGGCTACAGTTTACTAGGGAGCACAAAGATTGGATGTTGGAGCAATGGAAAAAGCTTATGTGGTTTGATGAATCCAGATTGAGCCTACTCCAGAGCGATGTGTGCATCCGGGTAAGAAAGGGAGAGCATGAAGTGATGCACTCATAATGAGGGGATGTGCTGGGCAACCAAGTCCGATCCATGAATGCTCCATTTTGCACCTTACAAAGGTATTGTGGCATCCATGACTTAAAAGGTCAAAGCTGTTTTGGTGATATGAGAGGGACCTACACAGTGTTAATGCTATACCTGATTGGTGACAGTGTTTCAAAGCTTAGTAATTAACCAGCAAAGTATAACATAATGGTAGAAAAAATGAGCCAACTAAACAAAATCTCAAAATTAAGGTGTTAGACCTTCAGCTTAGACTTAAGGGTACAAATTAGTCACTCAAATTTTGAGCGAGGCTACATTTAAAAAATCTAAATTTAACTATTGCATGTAACAATAAGGTGTGCGTCTGTGTGTGTGCGCGTGCGTGCGTGTTTGTGTGTAGTGGGGGACAGTTTGTTCTTTGTCCACAACAAATTTCAATAATGAGTTGAGAACGACTCAACTCATTATTGAAATTTGTGAATGTGTATGTTTATACTGTAAGTAAATAAAGCCAACAAGCTTTCGTTGTTGAACTTTCAGGACTCTCTGGCTGAAGCCGAGAGGAAATACGACCAGGCGATGAGTTCCAAAGCTCAGCTGGAGAACGAGAAGTCTGAACTGATGTCCCAGGTGAACACACTGCAAGGTTCAGTACAGAAGATGGAGGAAGAGATCTCTGAAACACGCAATGAGTGTGAAATAATGAACAAGGTAAAGCATATATATACACACAAGAATTTAGGTGTCTTTTAGTGAACTGAACTGGCCCAGTGTACATTAGACTATTACAAACTCATGTTAAAACCTCCATGGCCTCATGGCTGTGTTTTAGGAGAGGGAGGTTTACAGTATCCAAAAGTTGCACTGTGAAGAGATGAGGGAAAGTTTGGAACAGTGCAAGGATTTACTAAAGGTACGTTTATCTCTCACTATGTTATGACTGTTTCAGTCCACTGTGTGTCACTTGGATGTCAGAAAAATCAATACACTTCCTCTGCACATTTCAACCATGGCATTTAAGAACAAACAAAACCAGGGCTGCTGTTGTGATCCGTCTGCACGTGTCTGTCTTCACACGACTGGACTAAACTCTTCTGCTCTCTTCTGTCATTTGTTCCTCATAGTCCTGATATTTTTGTGTGTTTTCCTGAAAAAAAAGAAGAAAATTTTAGTTTTCAGGTATTTAACATATTGTGGTAACAAGTGCGTAGAAAGCATCAGTGCTTGGGCTGAGCTGTGTTTATTGGAACCTCTGAGTTCAATTAAAAAAGGTTTTAAGAGATTTAAGATTTAAAAGGTTTAAATGACTGAATACCTAATAGCATGATAACACACCTCTGAATGTGTCGGTTATAATTATATTTCAGTGTATGTTTGATGCACATCATTATGAAGTGAAACTAAACAGGGTTGTTCCACTAAACCTTGTCTGTTCCATGGCTGTGTTTTAGGAGTGTGTGCAGGAGAGGGAGTCTCACAGAGTCCTGACTTCTCAGTGTAATCTGGCTTTAACACAAAATGAGGAGTCACTAATGGTAAGCCTGCCTTTTGATTATGCCACAACCACTATCATTGTGTGTGTGTGTGAATGCATATTTGTTTTCTCATAGGTGATGAGTCGAGTCCTCTAAACTGTCTGAACGTGTAAGTAATGGCAACTATTTATATTGATTGTTGAACTTTCAGCTGTCTTTGGCTGAAGCTAAGAAGCAATATGAGCAAGCAGAGATGACCAATTATCAGCTGGAGAATGAGAAGTCTAATCTGTTGTCCAAGGTGAACAAACTGCAAGAAACAGTGGAGGGCTTGAGCAGCCTGCTGTCCGAGACACACAAGAAGTATGATGAGGCAACGAAGGTGTGTGAGAAAAGAATTTGATTCTATATTAAGATGATATTTTTAGTGAACAGGACTGGTATGTTGTTGAATTGAACATTGAATTGTATGGTTTGACCCGTTTTTGTGCCATGGTTGCGTTTTAGGAATGTGCCTCAGCGAGAGGCGTGCTTGAATTTGTCCAGTCTGAGGCAAAAAAGCAGGCAAGAGTTTTAACTCAGGAAAAAAAATCACTTGAGGTATGCTTTGATTTTTTTAAATAAAACAAATGTTTACCTATAAAGTGTCCTTGAGTGTAATTTAAGAAATACGTTTCTGTTGTCACATTTTCAGGTAGCTCTGGCTGATGCTAAAAACAGATATGAGGATGCAATGGAGAGTAATTCTGTGCTAGCGATTGAACTCTCTAACCTGGCATCTGACCTGAACAGACTGGAAGCGAGAGTGACCGAGACAGAGGCAGAGCTCTCTGAGAGGAGGAGAAGGTGTGCAGAGGTGATGGCGGTAAGTGGGAAAAAAAAAACAAAAAAACCTGACATTGTGCCGTTCCTTTAGAAATCATGGATTGGTGATGATCATTCTGCGTGATGCTACATGAAGTTGAATAAATTGAAATTGTTTTTTTATTTGCTTGGTTGTTTAAAATGTAACCTTTTTATTGAATGGAACTAATGCATTGCAGAATGTAAACATTTAACTTTAAACCTTTTTGCTCTGTGCCTTTCGTTTTAGGAGTGTGAACAAAAAACTCAGGAGTTGACTAAGCTGAATTTAAGGTTGAGCTTTTGTAAAGAAACTGCACAAACTTTAATAAACGTAAGTTTTACTTTTTATAATGCTAATAAGTAAAAATCCGGTCTTAGGCTACATGGTACCAAATCCTCAGGTTCCATTGGGGGGAAAATTAGTTACAGTGGAACATAAGATTGCGAGCGTTCCGCAAGTAAATTTTGCCTTGATAAACAAGCGAGTCTTGATTTACCATCACTACTGCCATCTAGTGGATAGGTGGATTTATTGTTCACCTGTCCACTAGATTGCAGTAGTGAGTAATGGTAAGGATTTGCATGTTCAAAAAGAGCAGCGAACAAGCAGTTGAATGCAGGAAGCAGAGAGCCTGTGTGTCATTAGTTTTAGACACAATCACTGCAAAACACACATTTCATACCTTTCTGTTGCAGTCAATAAAGGCACAAGTTACAGAACTGTGGGCTCTGCATTACAACACTTTTCAAAGCTAAAGTGCAGGTTAATTTGTTTTATTTTTACTTTATATTTTGTATTAATTATTTTCATATGAATATTTTTGGGTTGTGGAACAAATCGTCTTGAGTTTCCATTATTAATTATGGGGGAAATTAGTTTTGATATACTAGTGTTTTGATGTACAAGCAAGCTTCCGGAACAAATTATGCTTGCACTAAACTGAGATATGTAACTATTAAAAGAACTATTTTCCATTAAAATGCATTTAACTAGGCCAACAGCAAATAATGGTGCAAATTATTTGCTGAGGATGTGTGCAAGTAATTATAACCTTAAAGGTATTTACCAAAAAAATAAACAAGTACAGTGAAACCTCGGATTGTGAGTAACGCGGTTTGAGAGTGTTCCGCAAGACAAGCAAAGATTTTTAATAAATTTTGACTTGGAAAATGAACAAGTCTTGGTTTACGAGTACCGAGTATCTTGTATCACGCATGCGCTTCTTGTTTTGACACTGAGTGTCACATGATCACAACTGAGCCAATGTTTTCTTTCACTTGCGCTGCGGAATTGTGGGTAATCGTCTCCCCTGCTGGGTCTTAGTGCGCGTCTCTTACTGGTATAATCAACATTCGTGCACATGTGTACTGTTTACTATAACACTGTGACCACGTGTGTACGTGTAAAACATATTTTATTTTGTGTCTGTATGCGTGTGTACAGCGCACATGTAAAGCAAAAGCAAGTCTCATTAGAGAGGTTAAAGATCCATTTTCTCTCTCTGCATCAGCCTGCTCTTTGTGCCCTTCACAGACACACACACACACACACACACACACACACACACTCTGCTCTACACAGAAACGCGTATCTGTCGGGATTTATTTTTAAGTTTTTTTTTTTCAAATGTAAAGTGCAGGTTAATTTGTTTTATTTTAACTTTATATTTTGTGTTAATTATTTTTATGTATTTATTTTTTGGGCTGTGGAACAAATAATCAGAGTTTCCATTATTCTTATGGGAAAATTCGATTTATTTTACGAGTGTTTTGAAATACGTCCCCACTTCCGGAATGAATTATACTCGTAATCCAAGGTTCCACTGTACTTAAATTATTGACAAACTCTTCATAAGTCTTGAATAAATTGCAAGCTTTTAATAATTGCACAGGTCCATTTTGCGATTTAAAAAAAAAAAAAAAAAATCCTCTTCTGCTGCATTCCTGTATTGTAGGATTATCAGAATGAGTGTCAAGCTCATGAAGACCTGAAGGTGCAGTACGATGAGATGAAGGAACATCATGGTGAACTACAAAAGGTAAGTTTATTCATTTATTTTTTAATTCTTGTTGACATCTTGGCGTTTTATTGGGATTATTTTTTTTTTTTTTTTTTTGTGTCAAAACGGTGACACAATTGTAAAGTAGAAGGAAAATGATAAATGGTTAATATGTCTTTACAAATAAAAATCTGAGAAGTGTGTGTACATTTCTTTTCAGCCCCCTTTACTCTTTACTCCCCCAACTGAAATAGAGTGGATCCAATTGCCTTCAGAAGTCACCTAATTAGTTAATACAGTTCACCTGTGTGTAATTGTTTTTTTTTTTTTTTTAATGTTGAACCTCTCAAGTCTTTTGCAGACTCTAACAGGTTTTCTTCTAAGATTGCCCCATATTTGACTTCATCCATCTTTCCATAAAGCTTCCATATCCCTGTGAAGAAAAGCATCCCCACAACATGATTATCCATAATAAATATTTATTTTAAAGATAATATATTTTGTGTTGTAAATTTTTGATTATTGTAACATCCCTCATCCTATGTCTTAACCTGCCAAAGAGTTTCGGCAAATCTTTTTGAGTGTATGTTTATGCAGTAAAACTACTACTGCAGAGTTTATACAGTAGTACCAGCTTTTAGAGCTTTCAGTTTGTATTTTCATATGCTATACATAAATGCAATCCTTACACCCTCAGCTTCAAGGCTACTGTGTGTATGTGTATATATATATAAATGCATAGTCGCTAGGTAAATTGCCTATGTTTTCCCAACATATTTTTCTGAGATGAGTGGTGTCAACCCCGAACTTTCCAGTGTAAAACACTTTTTTTTTGTTAGCTGGCATGCATCTATAAACCACCATTTACAGTGGGTATATCAAAAGAATCACACCCCTTTAAATAATCGTGTTTTGTTGCTTTGCAGCCTGAAATAAAGACATACTTTGTTTCATCCATAAGTAGGTACTTAGTACAACTTTTGTAATCCAAATGAAAGATACAGTATAACACCAACATGTCAAAAATTAATAGAGGAAAAAAAAAAACAATCACTGATTTAGAAAAATAAATCACCCCTCCTAAAAAACGCATGCATCAAGTAAAGCTAATCACCATCTCAATGGTACACAAAGTCATTTGACTTTCAACTGTGATCAGCTGTGGTCATTTTGAGACTAAAATTTACAGTGACTGTTTGGCCACAACACCAAATGATATGTTTGGCAGAAATCAACCAAATGACACCAATCCTACAGTAAAGCATGGAGGTGGTAGTTACCTGTTATGTGGTGTTTCTCTGCAGCAGGGACTGGACCACTTGTCATGATAGAAGGAAAATTGATGGGGCAAAATACAGTCAAATTATTGAGGATAATCTGCTGCCCTTCTGCCAGAAAGTTGTCAATGGGAAGAAGGTTTACAGTCCAAAATGACAATAACCCAAAGTACACAGCAAAACTGACTACACAGTGGTTAAAGGAAAAAGTGTAAATGTCCTTACAGGCCTAGTCGGAGACCAGACTTAAACCCCATTGAAATTCTGTGGAATGACTTAACTTGGGTTGAGCGGTTCTGCAAAGAAGAGTGGACAAATAAAATATATAAAATATTGCAATCTAGATGTACAAACCTTTGTGGTCTATTAAGGTGATTAGCATCACCCGATTGAGTTTTTAAGGGCGGGGGAATTTTTTCTATTCCCACTGTATATGAGGATGTTTGTATTTTATTTATGCACACAATTTTAGTTGTACTCGCGTTAGTCATAACATTATGACCACCCTCCTAATATTAAGTAGGTCCCTTCCCTTTGCCAACAAAACAGTAATGATTTATGTGATCTGACACCTTCCATTGGAAACACCATTAACCTTTTTCCCTCAATTTGAGCTACACTAGCGCTTCTACTGGATCAGACTACACTGTCCAGCCTTCACTCCTTATGTGCATCATTGAGCCCTGCCCAGCCATGACCCTTGCCAATTCATCAGTTTTCCTTGCTTGAATCACTTTTTCTATGTCCTGACAATTTGGCCCTTCTCCCGAAAGCTACATTTTCAATATTTTCTTACAATGGCAGCTGGAATTGGGTGGAATACATTTGCCAGCAACTAAAGTTTTTTTTCTGAAGTTGTTCTGTAAGAGCAAGGATAAGGATTTGAATGACTTAAGAAGGGCCAAATTGTGGCTAGGTGACTGGGTCAAAGCAACTCCAAAACTGCGGGCCCTTTGACATGTTCCCAGTCTGCAATGGTCAGGACATACCAACAGTCAGTGAAGTAAGGAAAACGGTAAAGTGGACAGAAGATAGAGTCTGTAGCAATTTTATTATTTTTATTTTATTTTTTTGGGATGGTCGCCGTTAGGGATTGTCTGTAAAAATAAATAAATAAATAAATAAATAAATAAAAAACTATACTTGCACTTACTGTGCTTTTTCATTAAAAAAAAGTTTAGCACCACGTTTAAATGTCTTTTGCTCGATGCATGTGTTTTAGGAGTGTGAGCAAGAGCAGAAGGCCTACAGGATCCTTAAAGTGCAGTACGATCAGATGAAGCAAGTTCGATTAAACAACGAGGAGATACTAAGCGTAAGAATTAGATATTTTTTTTCTGCCGTTTTTCCTCACAATCCCTAAGCATTGTCTGATTGTGTGCATAATGTCAATAAAGCTGGTTGTTGCATTTCCAGGGGGCTCTGGCTGAAGCTGAGGAGAATCCTGAGCAAGGAATCGAGTCCAGTACTCAACTGGATGACGAGACGTCTGTTCTGATGTTCCAGGTGAACACACTGCAAAACCCAGTGCAGCAGCTGCAAGAACAACTCTCTGAGACTCGGAGGAAGTTTGATGAGATAATGAGTGTGAGTGCAAAAATCTTTGGGTTGAGCAGTATGTTTAGGAAGAATGTGAGGTTTGTTCTATACACTATAAATACAAATTAAAGTTACCGTATAGAGTGTAACATTGATTAACATGGTATTTGTAAAATGTAAATAATTATCCTATTGGAGATTGAAAATTAGACCAACGGGTATAAGCCTTTTTTTGCTTCATGTATTTGTTTTAGGAGAAAGAGCAAGAGCAGGAGGCTTATAGTATCCTGAAGATTCAGTACCAAAGACTGCAGGCAAAATTAGAAAAATGTCGGGGGATACTAAAGGTAAGTAGTTCTTGGACTTTACTGCAGCAGTACTTTGTTTCAGCTGTGGGTCAGAAAAGAAATTACAGTATGTCACAGAGTGACTTTACCTAACTATCATATTTTTATTTTTTTATTTTCACAGGACCTTTGCAAAGCTATTGAATCCGAGGAACCACCATTACCTTAAACCACAAATAACTGCCTAGTTTGCTGTTAAACATGTGGTCATGTAAAGTCATGTAGTGACGCTCTAACAGTATTCACTAACAAAGTTAAGTGGCACCTTAGTTACTTGAATGCATTTGCCGAATTGCATTTTCCTGCTCTTCAGTGGTAGGCTCTAAGAGGATTTTTCGTTGTGGCTGGAGAGGACTGGTGCCTTCAAGGGCCCAAGATGGATTAGGCAAGCACAGGTAATTGTTGGGTCCCTGGGACTTCAATTACCTATGGTGTTTCCCAGGGCATGGGAGCATTGGCTAGGATCCAGTAGGATCACTTAGGGTGCCTTCACACCTATAGTTCGATTACAAACCCAGCCAATCCGTGGGCTCCCAAATTGAAATCACCAAGCCAGGATTCATTTTTAGATAAATATAAGAGAATTAATAGTATTCTCTTAAATGTGCAAGGATGCAGTAGTTTGACAGTCTATTAATTTCAAATGTTAAACCATAGACCAAGAGCTGACCAACAGTATGAGGCGTGTCTCATAGGTGTGCACGCGCAGAGAGTGTGTGTGTTTGTGTGCTACTCATAGGTGTGTGCACTCATGGAGTGTGTGTGTGTGTGTCTCATTGGTGTGTGTGTTGTGTACGTTGTTTGATACAAAACATATTTCAAATCACATAATTTTGCAGTTTCAGTAAAAACCATTTTCGATTTGAATCTGAAGTTACCCCACCTCTCATCCCATTTTTAATCTTGGATTTATGCGATGCACGTGCTATTTAGGTCGGAAAATAGGGATGTAAATATAAATCCAGAAAAAAACATCCCTATGTATTTTAATTAGTAATACGTCTAATATTGACCAATGAGAAAACTGCTGAGTAACTTATTTGCACATGGCGCTAAAAAAATATAAGCTAGTTAGCTAGCTAGTAATTGAATTGATATTCGTGTGATGCGTTATCAACAACGCTAATAATACATTTACATATGCAGAAACCAACCAATTATAAAGGATGACTACAGATGTAACTTATCTTACAATGAGGGCACAATCCAACTTGCTCCCCTGCAAATTGCAAAATGCTAATGAAAGTGTTGCTTCACCTGCTGCTGTTGCTGCCCTCTACTGACCAGAGTTTTACCAAAACTGCGTTTCGTGTGGATGAAAGGCAAAAACCGCAGAGAAAAATCTGTTTTTAAAAATACCCGGGTCTTGTTCCGCAGACATTTAAACTGTATTCATACTTTTTAACTGATGAAATCTAATAGTTTTCACAATTAACATATTTAGATTAATTGTATGTAATCTGGTTATGTAATTAAAAATATATATATATTTAAATAAAATTAAAGGGATTCAAATACTTAATAATAAACTACCCCATGATAATTTTTTTAGTGTATGTCTGAGTTGGCCTGTGGTCCTTGGGGGCATGAGGGCCAACTGAGCAGTAGCTCAGGTCTTATAGTTTATTCAATTAAAAGCCTGGACCCTCCATACTAGAGACTTGCCTGCGGGTCCAAAGATCTGCAGGCCGAGGAACACCAATGTGATGCTTCCCATGGCATTTGAGCATTATCTCATGTCTATTCATTCTCCCATTTATTTTTCTCTGGTGGTTATGCACTTCTGAAATCTGGGCTCTTCGTATTAGGGCATCCTTTCCTGTGGGGCCAAAAAAAATAATTTCAGTAGCAAAGGGCAAACTGATATTGTACAAGTATTCATAATAACCCAACATAAATGTCACTGTAGTTTATGGGACCAACTTGACAAACACTAGCATTTTTTGTGGTCTTCACTGGCAAGCTTTGAGATTTGTGTTTTAGTCCGAATGTGGTGTTTTTGTTTACTCCCCTTCTGTTGCTTTTGTGTTTGTTCTTATGCTAAAGTCCTTATTGAAGGGATTCAGTCTGACATAAAAGATTCCTTAATTTGACTCATGTCTCTTCGTTACACAAAACTAGGAATGTTGGCACAGGCGATTGAGGCTCTGACTTGCTGATAGGAGGGTCCACCCAACCACTCACTGGTTGGCACTAGCCTATAACCTGATGCATATACAAGTGTCACAAGTGGAAGTGGATCGCAACATCCAGAAGGATGATCCATGAGAACAGTGGACCGTGAAGCATAAAAAAATTATTAAGCTTTTTCGAATACAAGTATAACTTTTGCACACACTAACTCACTCCTCTCTGACAGTCTCTGTCAGCAAAAGCATTTATTTTTTTCTTTCTTTCTGGAGGCCATTGTTGCAGTGCAGTAACTTTAAAAAACAGTCACTACACTTTGGACACAAAATATGCTCATTTATGCTTTATGCTTTACATGCACACGAGTGGTCAGAATGTTATAGTAAACAGTACATGCGCGCACAGATGTTGACTATATGAGTGGCGCATACACAGTGAGATGATTACCCACAATCCCACAGGGGAAAAGAGAGAAGAACCATTGGCTCAGTTGATCACGTCAACGCTGACGCTTGGGAGGCAAAGCCAAAATTTAGGGGAAAAAATTTGCTCGTCTTGCAAAACACTCACAGCCCAAGTTACTCACAATCTAAGGTTTCACTGTATCTGTTTTCAACCTAAATTCTTTTACTTTTGTGACCCCCAATGGTATAAACAAAGGGGATGCCTTGTTCTTTCTTTTTCCACAGAAGCTGTACGTAGGGTACAAAGATTGGCTTTGTGCCATGTTTGACCCTGCAGATAGAAAATGGTTCAGCCACCACCCTTTTGTATGTAAATAGTTGATTTTTACAATACAGAAAAAAATCTGTATTGCCCAAAAGTATGAGGTGCTGATAATGAGTCACATTAAAGTTCTCAGGTTTTTCTTAATGAGAAACCATTTCTCGGGAGCTGGAGAAAATCTTATCTTGGATAAAAAAATTGTTTGTTTTGTTTAATTTTATAGTTTATGGGATCCTTCAGCAAATTGGTAACATTTTTTTTAGTAGCTGGCCTCAGTCAAAAAGTATGTGAAAAAATGGGCTATTCGGCTATAACTTCTTTTTTTTTTAACATAAGACTGGGCTTTTGTTTGAATAATCTGCCCTCTACCCAAGTATTTCCCCACCCTAACAGGTTGAATCTTGCCCGAGATGCACAATTTTTTTACTTGCTTAACAATGGCTGTTAAAATTACTTTCATTAAAACTGACAAAATGAAGTTATTTCACTTGTTGACATATGTCTGTTAAAAAATCACAACAGAAATAATTTAAAATAGAAATTTATATTATATTACAAATACTTTAGAATAGATCATAATACAAAAGCAGACAAAGTCAATCAGTCAGTCATCTTCTATACCGCTTAATCCTGCATTCAGGGTCGCGGGGGGCCTGGAGCCTATCCCAGGAG
>JAQQZT010000021.1:15511766-15525307 GCA_030068275.1 Clarias platycephalus
GTCTGTGTGCCCTGCGATGGATTGGCACCCTGTCCAGGGTGTACCCCGCCTTGTGCCCTAAGTCTCTTGGGATAGGCTCCAGGCCCCCCGCAACCCTGAATGCAGGATTAAGCGAAGATGACTGACTGACTGGCATCCTGACTCTGACGTAGACACGCAAGCACGTCGAGCGGGACGAGGTAACTAAGTGTGTGTAATTTGTCACTAGGCATGTGAATGGAAAACAAAAAGTAAACTGCACATTCGCTAACAACTCCGTCTACGTGATCTTTATTTTCTTCTATACCGAAGGACTAATAGGACAACTATTAGTCGTGCACCTCACAAATCTGCCTTTATGGAAGAGTTACAAGAAAAAAGTCATTGTTGAAAGAAAGCCATGAGTAGTCCCATTTGCAGTTTGCAATATCCCATATCGAGCTACAGCATGTGTGGTTGTAATGTGACAAAATGTGGAAATGTTCAAGGGGTATGAATACTTTTAGAAGGCAAAAAAAAGGGCATGGAATGAATGGAACTAAGCAGACATGGATTTTGGACTAGGACTTTGAGAAATCTGGATCCGGTTGGTGTGGAAGATCTTGGATGTCCTGCAAAGAGAGCTCTGACTGATCTTAATCCTGCTGAACCACAAGCTGTGGGATCAACTGGAGACAGGAGACATCCCAACATTAGTGCTTGTCTGTAGTCTACCTGTAGTCTATCCTCATTCATCAATATATGTACATATTAATTATATATTAATCTAAGTAATTTTTGTATTTTCAATTGTTGTAGTCCTTTTTTTGACTACACTATACATAATTGATGCTCAGTAATTGCTACTACATGTTTATTGTCTATTATGTTACTATCATGGCTACTGGCTGTCTGGAATTTCTCTTCAATATCTATCTATCTATCTGAGATCAGTTATAGTATAATTTCTTGAAGAGTATGTGCATGCAAATACATTCCATGCTCTAGTGGAAAGCATTTATAGAAGAGAAAAGATTATTATAACAGCAAGGGGAATACATAAATAAATCTAGAATTATACAGGCACAGTATGAGGGTATGAGGCGCAGGGGTGCACATACTTTTGCAGGATCTGCTCTGTGGCGCGGATGGATCGGCTCTGTGGCGCGGCGCGCGCGGCGGAGGGATCTGTTGGTGATCAGCAGCAGCGCTCGCGCCCGCTCCAGCGCTCGCCATCAGTGCGTTCTTCATCCTGCACCGTGTCTCCTCCTCATCCTCATCCTCCTGCTCCTGTCCCTCTCACCTGATATTAATAAACCCCACTGACACCCTGTGATGCGCTGTGGTGTAACAGCACCCTCTCCACGCGTGTCCTCCTCCTGTCTCCTGTTCCACACGGAATGGCTTGTGCGTTAATCTGAGAGATCCATCGAGCCGAGCGCACTGCTGTCCTTCTCCTTCAGGTCGCAACGTCTCCTCTCTGTGTCTCTATACAGGTTCGGTTCAGAAAAAGAAAAAAAATCGACTGAGAATAAACGCCGCTTGATCTCCGCCTGACATGGGGGTAAGATTTCCTCCTATCTTCTGATCTCTATCTATACACGCACTTGCATGTTTATTTCACCATCACGCGATGTTCATGTTCCACACCCATTTTTTTTTTTTTTTTTTTTTGCTTCATGGAAAAAGACGATTAATCCCCCCAGGTTTCCATAAAGAGAATTAAACACTGGCACTGGGTGCAGGTAAAGACGTTAAATAAAATACTGCGTGTTGCAGTAACATGCATGATTGGGTTGAAATTATGTGTAATATAATATGCGTACCGTATGTATAAATCTACAGAAGGATGTGTGTCAGGATTCATGCGCCAGATTGCGTCAAAAAAAAAAAAAAGAGAGAAAAAGCGCAAACCCCTCGCCTTCCCCGAGCTCTCCATGCTGATCTACATCACTGACACACAGCTGTAACGGAAATATAAGCCAGTCTGATTATTGTCTGCTTTTTTTCTATCACCACATATGTGTGTAGAAGAGTCACAGAGTCAGTCTAATACCATAAATCCGACCAAATCACCCAGAGTGGGAATGCGCAAAATGCGTTTAAGGTATTATCGGGATTATCTGGACTCATCTCATGTTAAAAAAAAAAAAAAAAAACATATCGTAGTGGGGAAATTGCTGTCTGAGCTTTGCTAACACGACACCTTTGTATTTTATTTTATTTTCCAAATTCCTCCATTTTTGCGCACTGGCTGCGCGACGCTAGAATAAACGGGTGCAAGATGCTTCTTCAAGATGGATGGTCGGCCAGTTTAAGCACGAAGGGGCTGTCTAGAAATCAGGCTTCTGCAGAGAAATCCTTCAGTCTTAAGATATCTAATCGACTGGTTTTATCTAGGTGTGTGTGTGTGTGTGTGTTGTTAGGTACTGCTGAAGGTCAGGAATTAGATGAGAATGTGTTAGATACATCCAATAATGTTTAAATTATTGGATTTTATGTGTCAGTGGGGTTTATTATATATATATGTTATTTTTTAAGGTGTGTGTGCATGTGTGTGTATGTGTTTGTTTAAATGAAACAGAAGCAGGGAGGAGGTAGAAGGTGGAAGGGGGGGGGGGGGGTTGTAGATGGTGTGACCTTCAGGCAGGTTCACCCTCCTGGTATCAGAGGGTGGCGAGCTGGGACAGCAGCGCTCAGTTGGCGGAAGGAGATTCCGGCTCTGACGCAGCAGGCAGGAGAGCCAATCAGTAAGCTCCCAGGAAAATAAAGGGCGTGGCTATGGATAAGATTTAAGAGGTGATGTGACATCCAGCTCTGTGCAGTGGCGCATGATGTCACTGAAGTGATGGATAGTTGGTGAATTACAGCCACGTTCATGTTCCACAAGCAGATTCTTAATTTGAGCGAGCAGGAATTGCATTTTTGAGCAGTAATAATGACGTCACTGTAGCAGTTGAGTTGTATGAATGCTCCAGATCAAGATATCTGCGATTAATTTCTGATTAAATTGGAGATATGAACACATTAGATTAATATAATGAAAATATCCCCAGTTCCTCATTAGATAGATAAATAGATCCAGAGCTCAGAGGACCGTTTGGATCATCTGTGCATGTTCTCCCCGTGGGTTTACTCCATGTTCACTGGCTTCCTTATACAACGTTAAAAACACGCTGGTGGGTGGATTGGCTACGATAAACTGCCCTGTTTGTAATTGTGTATATGTGAGCATAGTTTCCTGAAATGGACATGTGTTCCATCCAGGGTGCCATTGTACTAAATACTGTAGGATGGAGTTGAGTAAGAGTAGGTAGTTCTTGTATTTTAGAGATCCTGGATCAGACGACGTTTCTGGATATCTCAGGGTATTTTCAAACATGTCAGTCTTTAAAAGAACCTAAAGGTTTGCTGAGAGAAAGCAAGCATGATAGGTGGCGCTATGCCCCTTTCGGCTTGGTAGTATTGTATTGCTGGTTAACCTATTACATGGTGGGGTACAACATGGACAAAACATGGAGGACATTACAGGGCTGTACGTTTCATACATGCTGTTAAATTAACTTTTTGTTCAAATGAGATGTGCTCTATCCCACGTGATTATGGTGTTATCCAAAGGCAGATGACACCGCCATATTGTTAGCGGCTTCTTTTGCTGTTAGCCATTTTATGAGTCAAAGCAGGCTCAGAGCACCTAGGCTAATTCTTGCACCCGATTGGGTTATATGTGCAGGAATAGCTCGTTGTAAAGGTGCACCAGACCAACTAAATGTATGCCACCTTTACATTAAAACAAATAAGCAACCTTGGTTCGACCTGAACACACCTGCTCGTTACAACAAGTCACCAGTCTGGTTCTCTCTTGAAGTGCTTTAGAAATGAAAATGTGGCACGGGAATGTTTTCAAGCAAGTCACCAGGGGGGATTTGTAGATGGTGTGAACTTCAGGCAGGTTCACCCTCCTGGTATCAGAGGATGGCGAGCTGGGACAGCAGCGCTCAGTTGGCGGAAGGAGATTCCGGCTCTGACACAGCAGGCAGGAAAGCCAATCAGTAAGCTTCCAGGAAAATAAAGGGCGTGGCTATGGATAAGATTTAAGAGGTGATGTGACATCCAGCTCTGTCCAGTGGTCCATGATGTCACTGATGTGATGGATAGTTGGTGAATTACAGCCATGTTTATGTTCCACGAGCAGATTCACCTTAGCCATTTTATAAGTCAAAGCATGCTCAGAGCACCTAGGCTGATTCCTGTACCCGATTGGGTTATATGTGTAGGAATAGCTCGATTCTCAACTGCATTATCTACGTGTGCTAGTCTGACTTTGAGAAGGACGATTTAGAACGATTTCAGGGTTTTAGTTAGACTAACACAATTAACCGTCAACCTCAAGGGATCATATCATGTCTGACCCTGCACTCTGATCCTCAGATTAAAGAATTTCACTGTACTGTACTGTAATGTATATGTAACAAATTCACATTTGTTACTTCCTGCTCTGCTTCAGTTGGTCTGGTGCACCTTTGTATGCCACCTTTACTGTACATAAAAACAAATAAGCAACCTTGGGGTCAAAAAGTGGGAAAATTGGTGTTTATTAAGCAGATACTTGGGTGTTTATTCGTATACGGTTCAGGTCGAGAGGTAGAATAAATTATTTCTATATTATAACTGTAGGAAAAAGGTTTTTTTTTGTTTGTTGGGTGGTGATGTGAATCCCAGTCAAGTGTTTTTAATGGAGATTTTTAGCGCTGCTTCCTGCGCATAATGGAAATTGTTAAATAGCCTGTGTCGTTCTACTCTGTAGGCTGGAATTGAAAGCGCTCAGCTGAAAGCGTTATGTAACACACAGCATTTATCATGTAGATTTCTGAAGATGTCATACAGATAGCTCGAGGATTTGGGATTTGTAATGCTTTAGATTATGATTAGGATACAAGTAAAATATTTTTGCTGTTTTAAATAGTAAGAATGTTACCTTTGCAGATCATCCAGTTTGTAGATATAAAAACAATGTCAGGGGAAACCCTTATGGTAAAATGAGTCATTTAAAGATGTACAGTAGGGTTTGGGGAAGATGATGTGATGAAGTCATGATGCTGTGTCTCAGGGCACAGTTAGTTACATAATCAGTACAAACCCAGTGTTCTGTGCTTTCAGGTTGTGGGAACCTGTTGTCGTGTTATAAGCTCAGCACTCCACTTCACACCTCCAGCAGTAGGGGTCCACAGACTTTCCTCCAGTCTGTGTGTGTGTGTTGCATTTGTATGTTCTCCCAAGACCTGCTTCAGGTGTATACTGCTTTAGGTTCACTAATTGATCCTGTATGTTTGAATGTATGTGCTCCAGGGTGTACCCCGTCTTGTGCCCTGAGCTCCCTGGGATAGGCTCCGCCCCTGTGACTGTACACAAAATAGATAATAGATGGATGGTTGGAAGTTGACTAAGCCTTTTTCTACAATTCACTGATCTTTACCTAAAAGTATACATCCTGTGGCTGATTGCATGGTTTTTAGAAAATCAACCATTTTGAGTCAAATGTATTTTGATGAAGTAAATTTGAAATAAAATGTTTATGTCAATGTTTATTATTAAGGGGTTCCACCCAAGCTCCTGAGTGCAAATAAACATGAATATTAGTGCATTATTTTTTCACGAATGAGATTTGTTTGCATTAATTTAAAGTATTCCTTAAGGACATTGATAAAGTTGAAGTATAGCTCACAATATAATTTAATGATGTGCAGTAAATTTGAAAAGTCGTTCTTAAGTTTTGATGAATATTATTGGAAAAAAAACATATTTAATGAGACTGTATCAGTGGTGTTTTGAAAGTTTATTACTGTAGATCACAGGATGTTTTGTTAATCGCACGTTTATACCGTGTAACCTGAGCTCTCGTGTAACCTGCATGCTGTTCTTATTAATGGTCTCTGACCAAAATATTACAAGTAGTTTAAAATAGGTTAATCAGACAATTACAGTAGGTTTAACTCAGTTTAGAGACTGGATTAATCCTTTAGTTAATCTGTTAGTTTTATGGCTTGGATCAGGCAAGGGAAGTCTTGACAGATGGTCAGATGCATGACACACACATATACTACACACACACATACACCCTATAAACCGTATAAAAAGTCTATAAACCCCTGAAACTGTTTACATCAAGACTGCGTTCCCACAAGCCTCTCACGTCACATATTTAATAAAATGTTGTATGGCTGACCAGGTTTATCACGTCTTGGACAGCAGAGGAGTTTGGAAACCTTACCGTTTCACTTCCAAAGCACTTCAAGAGAGAACCAGACTGGTGACTTGTTGTTGTAACGAGCAGGTGTGTTCAGGTCGAACCTGCTCTGCAAGATCGATAAAAAAAATAAACATCCTCCTGCTCTTTACAGATTTGTAACCCTCTATAGAGAACAAGTACATGCAGGAAGAGCGCAGATGTGTTTCCCCGATCGTTACGCCTTTAAGGAGAAGGTTTTCACAGATTTCAGTCGACTTCAGGATTAAAGAACGAGTGAATCATCGAGCTGTTCGCATTCCCGCCTCCTCAAGTCATTAGCATGGATGAGATCATCGACCAGTCGCACTGTGTGTGTGTGTATGTGTGTGTGTGTGTGTGGTTTTTGCAGTTTCTCACACAGCAGGGTTTGATCACTGTGTCCCAGTAAAAGAACGATGCATTAAACAGTGTAATGATTGTATTAACATTATAATTTAATGATGCAGTTACTACATGTTTAAAGAGCAGATAACAGCAAAAACACAGTTACTTCTAGTTTATTTTACCATTTAATTACAATTTCTTTTCTGGATAAAAATGAAAGAAATACAAAGAAGCTTATCCACGGTGCAACATTTTATTTCCCTGTAATAAGGATGTGCTGGAGGCAGAGGCAGTGCCTTAACACACACACAGACACACACACACACAAAATGAGATTGACATTGAAACATTGAAACATACTGTAGACACTCCACCTTCGGTCGATGATTTACAGCTTACACATAAAAAACATGTTAACAATCAATAATCAATCCATGATAACACATGAGTTATGAATGAATGAATTAATTAAAACCCAAACAATTTAAACAAACAGGATGATTTAAAAAGAAACAATAATAACTAGTGCTGTAATGGCACGAGTTGCTCTATGATCCATACAGATCTCCCCCAAAACAGTATATAAGATCTGGAAAAACCCTCAGTTACGCCACCCACAGGTTTTCTGAAGAGCAGTTTTAAATTCAGTTTAATTAAATTTTCTTATTACAGAGAAACCTTGAATTGCGAGTAACGCGTTTTGCGAGTGTTCCGCAAGACAAGCAAAGATTTTTAATAAATTTCGACTTAGAAAACGAACAAGTCTTGGTTTACGAGTACCGAGTATCATGTATCACACATGCGGTACTTGTTTTGATGCCGAGCGTCACATGATCACATCTGAGCCAACGTTTTTTCTCTCTCTTGTGCTGCGGAATTGTGGGTAATCGTCTCCCCTGCTGGGTCTTAGTGTGCGTCTCTTACTGGTATAATCAATATCCGTGCATGCGTGTACTGTTTACTATAACACTGTGACCATGTGTGTGTGTAAAACATATTTTATTTTGAGAACGGACAGTTCTCCATTCAGATATACAAAATGGAATCGATCAGACAGATAGGATCTAAACCATTTTAATGCCTGTCCCTGAATACCGATGCGATCTATGAGAATATTATGATCCATAGTGTAGAATGCAGCACTAAGATCAAGTAAGACTAGTATCAAGATGCAGCCTTGGTCCGAAGCTAAAAACAAGTCATTTGTGATTTTAACTAGGGCAGTTTCTGTACTATGATGGGGCCTGAAACCTGACTGAAAATTTTCGAGGATATTGTTTTCCTGCAAGAAGGTGCATATTTGAGCTGATACTAGCTTTTTAAAATATTTTTCATATAAACTGAAGGTTTGAAATCGGATTTCATTCAGGACTAAATTAGATTTTTTAAGAAGATGCTTAATAACTGCCAACTTGAAAGGTTTAGGGACGTGACCTAAATATAATGAGGAATTAATAATGTTTAGAAGCAGCTCTCCAGATGTATGTATCACTTCTTTTAGAAATCTAGTTGGGATTGGATCTAACAAGCACGTTGTTGATTTAGCCAAGGTGATAAGTTTATACAGCTCTTCCTGTCCTATACCTGTAAAGCATTGAAAATCTAAATGTGGAGTTTTAGGCTGGACTGGATCATGAGATGCTGTTAGAGGTTGAACATCCATTATTTTCTTCCTGATACTATTGATTTTTTCATTAAAGAAATACATAAAATCTTTACTACTAAACTGTGATGGAGAACTCCCTGAAGATATCTTAGGTTTTGTTAGTCTAGCCACTGTGCTAAATAAGAACCTGGGATTGTTTTGGTTTCTTGCTATAAGTTGGCTCAGATGCTCGGCCCTAGCAGCTTTTAGAGCCTGTCTATACCTGGACATACTGTTTCTATACACAATTCTAAAAACTTCTAATTTAGTCTTCTCCCCTTTTGCTCTCTTGAGGGCGTGCGTAAGACTATTGAACCATGATGCAAGTGTTTTATCTCTCACCTTTTTTCTCATCTGATGGGAGCACCATGTCTAATGTGCTGGTAAAAACAGTGCCTATGTTAGTTAATTTATCTAGATCGTCTGCATTTAAGAGTCTAGTAGTGTGTTGGGACAGATCCGGCAGATTACTTGTGAATCTCTCTTTGGTGGTCCGATTAATCCATCCATCTTCAACCGCTTATCCAAAGTCGGGTCGCGGGGGTAGCAGGTTCCCAAACTTCCCTTTCCCCAGTCAGAGTTAGCTCAGGTGGCTGGGGAAAGGGAAGGTCCGATTAATGTTTCTACTAAATCGATAACGTGGGGAGACACAGCTAATCTATTCTACAGGTAGAGTCTATACTAAGAGGTGATGATCTGTGATATCATTACTTTGAGGTAAAATCTCTATATTATACAGTATCTACTGTATAATATCTTAAAGCCCGGCTGTGGGAGCTCTGGTTGTTGCCATCTTGGCAGGAGCTGACTAAACCCCTGTAAGTCCATAAATGGGAAAATCGGCGAATGAAGCCTTGCTTTTGGTTGGAACACACGTACTTACCTCAGTTACCACAAGCTAGCTAGATTAATATATACGCTAACATTACAATTAACTACAACTATTCCAGTTAGCTGGTTAGCTGTAAGTGATGTGTAACAGCTAGGGGTTTGACACCTGTGAAACAGCTGCATACACTACAATATGCATACATTTATGGCTTAATTTTAATTAATGACTTACATAAATATTCACAATATGTACAGTTGTCATAAATGTGTAATCTAGCTATAGAGACCACAACATTTTTATACCAGCCTGTAAACATGTTGATTATGTTGAAAAGTTGGACATTTCATCATGGGGCTCAATAGTGATTGACTCACTTTTGTAGAATGCCTCTAGTGGATTTCCGGAGAACTGCTTGAGTGTTTCCCATTGAACTCCCCCGCGATTCAGAACACACATGTGAACCGTGACTTAATTGTAAAGTCTAACCAATACAGTGTGAAATACAATTTTATCTTCTGTGATTTATTAAAGTGCTCAGGTTTTCAGCACTGACTGAGCCATTTTTTAAATAATTGTGATCTGGCAACCCAGAGAGGCCAAAAATGTCAATTGATAAAATAATATATTCTGTAATATTTTAAGGTCTCATCAGAAGGTGTTTTTCCTCAGATAGATTATTTGTAAAAAAAAAAATAATAATAATAAATAAAAAAAAAGAAGTATTTCACCCTCTTCTTTTAACCACAAAGCAAATAAACTGTTCATATAAAGCAGTGAAGCACTTCATGCTCCAGATATACTTTGGAAATCAATAAAATGTTAATGTCAATGCAGCGTACCCTATGGAGTCTTACACAAAAGTTTAGCATGCTGATAAATGTATGCAGATAAATAACCTGTAACAGAATCACACTGTTAGGGACTTTAAGGGCTCTGCACAAGTCCACTTGTTGGTTTGTATACAGTAACTAATTTTGTTAGGTCCCTGGAGTCCTGGATGTTTTCCTGAATAAACTGGACTCTCATTTTTTGTGTTTGTTTTTTTACTTTTCCCCTCAGTATGGACGGTCAGACAGCTACCGCGTGGCCACCACGCAGGACAACGATGAGAAGGATTCTCCTAAGAAGAAGGGAGGGAAAGATCTTGATGACCTGAAGAAGGAGGTGCCACTGGTAAGACCAGCACTCTAACCATACAGTAACGAATAGACCTCGTTTAGTCTGTATATACTAGCATGATTATATAAATAAGCAGATGTTTCCTGCTGTTAAAACATCAAATATAAATGTAAAGATATGAAACACACACAAACAAACACACTTATTTACTAGATCACTTAAACAGTGATTTGTATGTTTAGTTTGATTCAACATAAGTCCCGTTCTACATGACACTGGCTCTAGAATCTGCTTATAGTCATGTATGGAACATTCCTTAATCAACTCTGTGTACTGTGCACTGTGTATGAAGCAAAACCTTGCATTTGTCTCTCTTATACGCAGTTCTGAGTGTTGATAGTTTAAAAAATCTAGAATAATGGGTGATTCAAAGTATGTGCACCCCTGGCGGGCAAACCTGTACACTAGCCCTTTAATGCTTGAATTATGAGAACATCAGTCAAGATTTTTGTTTCCTGAGTGTTTTTATTCCTCTCTAGGCTTAAAAAATCAAATGCAATTGAATTTTTTTTATAAACCTATTTTCATGGAGTTCCAAATACTGTATGTCCACTCAGCTGGATTCAGCGTTTAACATTTGAACCAAAGAAATATGCATTTAATAAACCAATAGAAGAAAATTATATACTGCGGGAAATAAAATTTAACTAGTTATTATAATTTGGCATAACATCCAGGGCACAAACAAAAAATATATATCTGTTTCCATCAGTTAACAGGTGCTAAACATGCCCTTACAAAAAGTATAGTATATTGAACCAAACAAAAGAAAAAAATATTGTTTGTGGGTCAACAAATGCTCTTTCTCCCCTGTGATTTCCTATCATCATGTTCCTCTCATCTCCTTTTCCAATCTATCTTGTTTGGAAATTGGCAAAGCATCCAGGGCACACAGCCACAAGACACTGCATGCAAACATACTTTGTTTTTCGTGTGCATGCAGCATCATGACATCTTTTGGCATTTTTTTCTTCGGTGAGAAGAGGCCAGTGTTTTCCATGGCCAAACTTGTTCTCAGGGGGTGACCTGGACACTGCTCTGCGTTTCACTGGAGGTGGAGTGCCACTTGGTCTTCCTCTTATGGGTGCCTTGACGGAAACTGCAATTATTAGTGCACAAGCTACAGATGCCTTGAAATGAAGGAGATCCCTCTTTTCCAACCCAGACATTCTGTAAAGGTGCCACACATCCACAGTAGTCACATCCAAGAAGTGAAAGAACACTCTGAAGTACCACCACTTGTTTTTGTGTGTATGAGGATGCATTGCAACACACTGATCCATGAGATCCACTCCCATATGCTGGACAGCACATACTGGATTGTGGGTATCTGACGTATGTTATGACCATATTTATTCCCAGGAAGGTTTTCAGTTCTTCTGTTCAGATTCTCTTTTCCATTTTGGAGTGAATACAGGTTGGTATTGTGCACAATTTCATTCAACAGATCTTCAGGAAATAGATAGATAAAGAAATCTAATGGCTCTGTTCCACTAACATTTACCTTTCACTCCCCTAGAAAATGAGGCAATTCACCCTCAAATCTGAACATTTTCTGTCTGGTATTCAGCACCCTCACCATCCTTACCACCCACAGGTCCTTCAGCATCCTCAGCAGCATCCTACTGCCAGCATTGACTAATCCTGATCCTTCCCCTTGTTTTTCTGGCAGCCATTCATCACTGCTACTGGCATCATCCTCACTTGATTCAGATGGTATATGCTCCTCTATCCTATTCAGTGACATACACATTGAGTACATCATACTGTGATGCTTTTTTTCCAGCATCTGCAGCCTATTCTACACACATACACATCACAAATGTTAACACACACACACACACACTCAACATATTTAGGGCCAAAACTGACATCAGCCCTATACAGTACGTGTGCAAGTTGTGTGGTGCACCTGGGCGATGATGGTTTTTTGTAGGTCTTTGCACCCTCAAATAACAGACAGATTGTGCAGTGTGCTCAGGTGGCGATGGCGCAGGGTGCTTGGGCCCGTCACCGTTGCTTACATTTCTGACTTCCTGGTGGCCATCTTGGATTTGGGTTAGAAAAAACTGCACTTACCATGACTGGCCAATAGGTGGCAGTGTATGGGATGATGCACAAGCATCCACTATGTTGGCCTATATGCAACTATAACAACAAAACCCCTGTATACACAAGAGCACAGCTTTTGAATAGCTGTCCACTGTAGAGACCACTATGCATGAAAGGGCTAGACAGCCTTTACATTAAAGGTAATAACAGCAGGGCTTGACATTGGCACCCGCCCACCCGCCAAATGCGGGTAAAATTCGGCTGTGGCGGGTTATCTCCTAATTATAGTAAAATCATAGTATCTCCTATATCGCAAAAGTTTGGGGTTATAACGCAAAACATGACTTTTTTCTGCCGTTTTTTTCTCCTCCTTTGTCAATCTAGGGGCGTCGTAGTATAACAAAACCGAAAGCTCTACTTCATTTTATAACGTTTTGAGAAAATTCATTAGTTCGTTCATTCTATTTGAAGCTTCTGAACTTCTCGGATGTTTTTTTAGTGTGACAGTGCTTTAGATGGAGCAGGAGCAGCGATTTAGTTCTGAACTCGCTTCCGTGAAATTATCGCTAAAACAATGTAATGACCCCTCCTGAGGATATAAAGCTTTATTATTGCGTTTGAATAAATCAGATCTACGACAGCAGATAATAAATTATGCTATGTCATAACCGAAGCAAACCCCACAATTATGCCTTGTTTCGTTCAGTGTTGCTAGGCAACGGACCACGCGCCTAATCGGTGGGAACGTGGTGCACTTGGCCGCGGTGTATTATAAACCTGCGGAATGTTTCACAGTTTATGCGCACATAAGAATCATGTAAGAAAAGCAAGGGAAATGCGGAAGTGATGTGTGGCCACTCAGTGAGAACTAAACCAAAGATTTCGGTAACTACACTGAATGTAACATCTGCATAGTGACACTAAACAGCTGAACAACTTCACTTTTCCATTTACCTCTGAGAAAAAAAGCTGTATTTTGTTTGTTTGTATTTAGAATTTTTATAACAGTACAAGAAGCTAACAGTTTGGTCTGTGCAGTTAGTGCCCTTGTAGAGAATAAATAAATAGTGAATAATGTATATGTATAAATATGCATGCTATTTTTAATAATGTATGTTGCAATCGATTTTGTCAACAAAGCTTTGCAGATGTATAGGCTTTTACAATAAAATCGTTATAACTTCACACTAGTGCTGCACGATTAATAATATCGCAATCGCGATGTCAGCCTATGCGATTACATTACAGCAAATGTTGCGATT
>JAQQZT010000021.1:15576125-15588708 GCA_030068275.1 Clarias platycephalus
TCCGCCTTCACATACACACACACACACACACACACACACACACACACACACACACACACACACACAGAAATTCATGCACTTGATTACACTCACACTGGTAAAAATGCTACAGTATATGAAGGCTGGAAGAAATATGGGATTTGTGTGTGTGTGTGTGATATTCTGTGTGTGTGAAGATGGAGATTAACTGGGCCAGTTGACACTCACTCACCCGATCTTTCTCCTCTTCCACCTCCTCCTCATCCTCATCCTCTTCCTCCTCCTCTTCTTCCTCTTCTGCTTCATCCTCCTCCTCCTCCTCCTCTTCTTCTTCTTCTTCTTCCTGCCCCTCCTCATTCTCCTGGTCTTTAAGCCGTGTGTGCGTGGAGGTGAATATGCAGAGAGGAGATCTGTTCCCCGTGTTTCCCCTGAGGCTTTGCGACTGATCCCTCAAAAAGATAGATTATTCACACAAAATGGACTGTATCACACACACACACACACACACACACACACACACACACACACACACACACACACACACAAAGGGTAGAAATCACTCCCACCACAATCAAAAATTAATGAGTCAAAGTATTGGCTAAACAGTGTGTACAGTGTATTTATATTAACAGGAATGTGATGGGTTTATAATGTTTGTGTGTATATGTGTGTGTGTGTGTGTGTGTGTGGTGTTGATTTGTGGTGTGTGTAGAAGCCACGCGCCTCTTGCCTCCTTTTGTCTGCAGGGTGGTTGGTGGGGGGTGTACAGGTTGACCTTTAACCTTTGCCTGTCCTCTGCCCCTCCCCTTTCAGGCGATCCCCCTAGTCATATGCACGTGCCCTTCACCCCTGTCACCCCCCGCTCCACGCCCCTTCACCTCCCCGACACTTTCACCTGTCCAGCTCCGTCTCAAGTTCAAGTGTTTTTGAGTCCAAGCTGTTAGAGCGAACATGGAACAAAAAGCTTCACGTGAGCACAAACTGATCAGATCGGAGCACCGAGCTCACGGCTCGGACTGGCTGGCGGTGTTTAATCACGATTCGGATCATTATTGGAATAAAATAATAAAAAAAGGAAGTCAAATAGGCTCTCTATTTATTAAATTGTTCATTAATTGCAGATTAAAACTGCAAAAAACTTTCACAATGTCGAATTTAAATAAAATCATAAAATTTAAATATTCGCTATTTTTAAATCTCTCTTACAATAATTTTTCAAAGTAAGACTTTTTCTATGAACAATTAAAATAGTTATTAACTTGCTAGTAGAAATCAGGCTGATTTCAGACAAACAAAACATCAATTTGTTTGAGTGAAAGTATTGTTTTTTTATCCAGGAAAATATAAAGCCATGCAATTTTATTTCGCACCATGATGGTGAAATAAAATGTTTTATTTTTTAATTACATTTTAATTCGCGGTTCACACACATGCCAAACCCGTGGGGAGAAAGCACTATGGGTCACGTTAAAGGTGTTGCTAAGTGTTCGCTAGCGTGCGGCAATACAGAGGTAGGTGTCTTCACCTGTCCACAGTGAGAGGAAAAGAGAGCAAGACAAACAAAGAGAAAGACAAAAAAAAAAAAACATAGAGGAAATAAGACACAAGTGTGTATGACTTTCAGCGTGTAGTGTGAGTAGTGAGTCTTTGAGCAAGCTGACTGATGATTGAAGATGCTTCTTTTTGTTGTCGTGAATAGACGATGCAGCTGCCTGTTCTGTAGAGAACGTAAGTGAATGATTTTTGCCGTGACCTTGAGGTTGGAGTTAGAGAAAAAATATAAATAAATAGAACAGGCATCCACAAAGATGCGTAAAGAGGGGCTTTATCTGTTAGAAATGTTTCATCGGAGGATGGAGGTGATGAACAACTTGTGTATGTGTGTTTGTGTGTGTGTGTGTAGAGCTTTACTTAAACCAACCGCACAGAAGCCTGTAGAGTGTTACACTTGGGTCAAACGTACACAACCTGCTGACATACCTAGGAATGCACACACACACACACACACACACACACACACACACACACACACACACACACACACACACACACACACACACACATGTTACAGTTGCTTATAGATCATATAGTCTTTTTTTGTAATTGGGGTCAAGGTGTGAGAAACACACATTTGTGTTTCTATGCCTGATAAACATTAGATTAGATTAGATTAGATTAGATTAGATTAGATTAGACGATTGTATTATATACAATCCGATTACATTAGATTAATTTGGGTTAGATTGGGTTATATTAGGTTGAAGTGGATTAGATTAGATTAGATTAGATTAGATTAAATAATCTAGGAATAGATTGTGTTAAATTATATTATATTTGATCAGATTATATTATAGTTGTTTGGATTTGGATTATGTTGGATTAGATTTCATCATATTGGATTGGATTAAATTGGGTTGGATTGGATTGGATGTAAGTAGATTAGATTAGGTAGATTAGATAAAATTAGATTAGATTAGATCATGTTCATCTGATTAGTATATATTTAAATATATACTAATCATATTGGATTGGATTAGTTTAGATTAGATTTGTACAAGGTACATATACAAAGCCATTGAAATGCTGTGAAAAGTGTGTAAGTGGGATATTTGTCCGCCAGGCAGCATTAATCACTAACGCCTGCAATTAATTAAAAATCCTTTAAGCTCTAAAATAATTTAAGGCAAGTTAACTCTAATTTCACAAACTTCCTCAGTGTGACGTGGATCTCGACTAATCAAATTAATTCTATAACAGTTGTAGAATCTCAGCTTATTGGAACCAGTTCTGCTACGAATTCTGGTTCTAGAATTTGTCCAATGAGACGCGACCCCAAATCAGATTCGGGAAGTGCAGAGCCACTAGCAAGCCATCTAGCACTACGGCATCAGGAAGTACTGGGGAACAACACACACTTCATTAATGAAGATCAGTGTATACATTCATCTGCAAATAGATTAAACTAACTTGTATGTGTGTATAGATTAAAGGCTAAAGCAGGACTTGTGATTGTGCGGAATAACAGAACACAGATCTGAGGGTAAAAACTCCCTTTATTTCTCTATATAATCCCTTGATACACTAATGCACTTATCGCAGTGTTTCACTAGTGCTTGGACACCATCAAGGGAGAAAGTTTTCTCAGTACACCGGGGCCACGATCGCACAGTCAGCTTCACGTCTGAAACACTGGCCTCCCAGGAACTCCTTTAATGACACTGAACAGACGTGTCTCTTCTGCAAGTATCAGCTGTTCCATTCGCTGAATGTTCACAGGAACGACTGCAGTGTGCTCCGAGCCACCTCAGGATCGTTATTCACACACATACGGCCTTGTTTAAAACTTTTGCACTGTTCAGATGTTTTACTGCGGCCAAGAGTCTCATCACCCACTCTACTGTGGCTTTAGGTCTTCTGTAAATCACAATCGCCTTTACACCTTCACCAGAAATTTCAGCACAAGTCTTGGATTGACTCAAACACCCTTCATATATAGACTAATTTAAAAAAATGTATAGCTATTTATAACTTTAACGGTTTGTCCCTGACGAGCGAGCCGGATTTGACGGTGCTGAGGGAGAAACTCTGAGACGACATGAGGAAGAGGAACGAGACTCATTTTTGCGATACCAGACAGTGAGACCATAAATCAATCCCTGCTGTAGCCGCGCGCTCTGAGCTCCAAAATGCACCTGTGTAACAGGAAACGTCTTTTCATTAACATCAAGTCTACTTATGTCTCTTTTACTTTTTAAATAAGAACTAAGATTTTGGGGGGAAAAAAAAGAAGGAAAGAAAAATGAACTCAGATATGTCTATCCTTATGAGGACATACTTATGTGTTCACACACACCTACACACACACACACTGCGCTTTCGGTCCTAAAAGCCCTCTATTTTTTTTTCGTTCCCACAATTTCGTCCATTTCTCCCTCTCTCCGTGTCTCTGCTTTTATATCAGATGGCCTTGAAAAGCTCCACACAGATAATAACACAGAAAAATGTGCTTTTAGGACCTCAAACCTTATATTCCTTTACCTGCCGCTAAACCTGAGCGTTCACCTCAAATGTACCGAACAAACGCAAATGTCGCGTTTCTTAAATATTACGATTCGATCGGGGCGAGCGGCAGCGGTGCAAGTTCCGGCAGGGTGATGTCTCACGTCTAGACTTAATTAAACCACTTATCAGGGCAGTGCAGGGTTCTAAGTACCGGCATCCTTAGCTTGCAACTGAACAAAAATGTGACGGGAAATAAAATAACTTGGTTTTGTTTTAAAGTCTGATTATTCTGTCCGTCAGTCCAATTAACAGGAAAGGGAGAGAATGAAGAATGACGCGTCACCTCTCCACTCTGAACCTCTGCTTCCTCCTCCTTCTCCTCCTCACCATCCCCCCTTTTCCTTTATCCTACCCCCAGGACAGAACACGGGAGCAGATAGCAGGGGTGGTGCGAGCAGAGGGCTGGGTCAGGGAGAAGAGAACTTGCGTGGCGAGGGAGGTGTTTGGAGGGAAAGACAGAAAACATTAAAATTCATGGCCTTTTTTATTTCGCTCGCTGAAAATCGATACCGTCTACTATGGACGAGGTGAAGAGCGGACAACAGCCGTTGTGGTTCAGGGTTGGGGTGATGGAGGGAGAGGGGGATAGAAACGGAGGGTGGGGAGGTGAGAGAGAGGGAGGGAGGGAGGGAGGGTTTGGAGGGCTGCTGTTCATTAAGTGTAAAGAGCGATGGCTGGGGCTTTGGGGCTATTGTCCGAGCGGACAAGGAGGGGACGCTGCGCAGTATGAACCAGGCACGTGGATGCGGTCACGGTAATTCCGTGCACACGCTCACACACACGCATACACACACACACACATACACATTTGGACTGACAGTTATTGATGCGGCTAATAAAAACCAAACGGAAATCTTTTGCCCTTTTATATTCATTCATTTATTTATAAATTTATTTACTATTTTTTTTATAAAATGCTGATGTTTAAATAAATAAAAAAGCAATTTTCTTCTTCTAAATGAATTAAAAATATTCACGCACATAAACACAAGTGAACACACTCTCAATATGAAACAACATATAATAATCATCGAAATAAACCGGTCTTGATCATACACACTGTAAGAAACACATTTGGTCTGTGCAGAACCCCCCCAACACACACACACATAAACACACACACATACACATTCTCAACACTACTCCTACAGTCACACTCTACTGAGCACACAATAACATTCTACAGTGTGTGTAAATGCACAAATGCACCCCCAGACCTAGCGCTCAGATGTGCATGCGTGTGTGTGTGTGTGTGTGTGTGTGTGTGTGTGTGTGTGTGATAGCACTACATATGCATTCTATAGAGACAGGTGTCTTTGTGCACCTATAGGCTCAGGCAGTGTGTTACTATGGGAATAGGTGTGAAGGGCTTGGCTGGGGCCTTTTTTATTTTTTTTGATGTGGGCAAAGCATAAATAATTTAAAGAGGCAGCATTGAAATGCAAAGGTTGAGGTGTAGATATGTGGACCGTATTGATGTTTGTGAATTTCATCATCCACTCAGTAAGCTGTTTCCATCTCTAGCTGTGCAGCCCAGATGCTACGCTCGTCTATTATTATGTGCGTGAACCTGATCTCCGTGAGACCCTCCGTCACCTTTATCTAACGTCATTAGGACGTGTTTACCTGCGACGCTCACGACCGTTTCATCTTTCGGCTTTGTCTTGAGCCGAAGAGGGAAGCAGTTACAACACTGGACTTTATATACGTTTTTATTTATTTATTTTTAGGTTAAATTGTCTCTGCTTTGTGCAACTGTATCGCTACATCTCTGTCTCTGAAATTCATCTTTGTAGATCTGTCTACAACAGGTTACACAGTAGTTTTTAAAAATAAGGTACAGTGAAACCTCGGATTACGAGTAACGCGGTTTATGAGTGTTCTGCAAGACGAGCAAAGATTTTTGTAAATTTTGATTTGGTAAACGAGCATTGTCTTGGTTTACGAGTACCGAGTATCATGTATCACGCATGTGCTTCTTGTTTTGACGCCGAGAGTCACGTGATCATGTAACCCCTCAGTCCTGGAATCAGTCATCCCTCCACCAGAGGGAGCCCTCGCCAGAGTATTAGTCACTTCCTGGTTCACAGGTTCACTTCCTGTTTTGATTACTTAAGCATGCTTCCAGTAACCCATGACGCGAAGTATTATCAGTTCATCTGTGTACCAAGCCTTGTATGTTCCTTAGTTTGTTTACCTCTTGTGTATGACCTTCATTGCTAGGTTTATTGACCACGTTTGGTTTCTGACCTTGCCTGGACTTTGACTTCGTCTTTTGATTGTGGATTTGGTTATTGTTTTGCATTGTGTACTTTATCAATAAAACCCTGCTCATGGATTCTAACTTGCCTCCGGTGATGGATCCGTTACAGATCACAGCTGAGCCAACAGTTTTTCTCTCTCTTGTGCTGCGGAATTGTGGGTAATAGTCTCCCCTGCTGGGTCTTGGTGCTTGTCTCTTACTGGTATAATCAACATATGTACACGCGTGTACATATGTTTACTATAACACTGTGACCATGTGTGTGTGTAAAACATATTTTATTTTGTGTTTGTAAGTGCGTGTGCACGTGTGTACAGCGCATGTGTACTGTTACTTATAACACATGTGTGCGCGCGTGGGTAAAGCAAAAAAAAAAGTCTCATTAAAAGTTAAAAATCCATTTTCTCTCTCCCTCTCTGTTTCAGCCTATGTGAGCTTATGTGTGTGTGCGCGCGTAATTTGACCCTGTGCCGGGGGTGTCACACACACACACACACACTCTCTCTATCTCGCGCGCATGCGTTTAGAGTGTGTGTGTGTGTGTGTTTGTGTGTGTGAAGCAGAGAGGGGGCGCTTCATACACACACACAAACACACTCTCTGCTCCTCAAAGAAACTCTGCTCTGTCGCGATTCTTTTCAAAGGTAACGTGCGGTTCATTTGTTTGTTTGTTTTACTTTACAGCAATGATTCCGTTATTAAGCGGCCACACGAGTGTCATTAGCGATGTTCCTTGCTAATTTTTCAGACAAAACAGTCTTTCAGTTAATGTGTGTTTATGTGAAATTCAAATAAGAAAGGTTTACTGTGTAATAAATGTTTATTAGAAAGTTAAAAATCCATTTTCTCCCTCAGCCTCTCTTACGGTTCATACACTCCCTCTCGGGACGGGAGGGGCTTCACACACACACACACACACACACACACAGCGCCTGCGCACATAAACGGAAACACTTATCTGTCAGGATTTTTACTTTTTTTAAAAGGTATTATTATTACTTAATATTAGGTAATAATATTAATATTAGGTATTATTACTTAATATTTTGTCTTAATTATTTTTATGTATTTATTTTTTGGGCTGTGGAACGAATAATTTGAGTTTCCATTATTTCTTATGGGAAAATTAATCGTTTTGGAATACGAGTCCACTTCCGGAACGAATTATGCTCGTAATCCGAGGTTTCACTGTACTTACTATATATGGCAATTTGGGTGGTGTTTATGCAAATGGACCTGAAGTCTCATTTATCAAAGCAAGTGTAAAATAAGTTCAAAATTTGCACGTAAGAACCACCATGAAGCTCAAGAAGAACCTCAGCTCTATGCGCTGGCCCTATAGATCTGAATAAGATTTACATCAGTTCTGTAGATTTATAACGCAGGAGGAAGGGTTTTTCGAAAAAGATGGAACTATAACAATATGAGTATAACTGATAACTGATATGACCTCAAAGTTGGGGGACAATTGCTTCTTCTTCTTCCTGTTGCATGGAGTTAAAGCCAAATGGTTGATTTTGCAAATTTACAAGTGGTTTGTGTAAAGAAATGGATTAGTTATAATAACTGTGTATGTGTGTGTGTGTGTGTGTGTGTGTGTGTGTGTGTATGTGTGTGTGTGTGTGTGTGTGTGTGTGTGATCCAGGGTCCTACCTTTACATGTAGAAAACTTTCTAATCCCTCAACACAGTATTTTCTTTTTTCCTGTTGGCTTTTGAAATAAAACAAGCTCCAATATGTGTGATGTGAATATGATAAGATATGAGATAAAATAACCTTTTTAGGATATAATAACTTGTTATTGTCAGGTAAATGTACTTCAAAAAACGTATAAAGATTAATAAAATCGAAATGGTGATTACGGGCAAAAGACAGAACAAATGTGTAAATATTAATATAAATATAAACATCACTCATTTTTTCAAATTTAAACTTTAATATCACACACCATTACATATATTGTAATAATACACATTAAAAATTTTTTTGCAAATGATAGCACACAGAGATAACAGCTAATTGCATAATGACCTGTGTATACTGTAGTTGTTGAATGTTTTGATAGCTCATACAAAGAAATATTTTTGTTCTACTTTTTATTCAATTCAATTCAATTTTATTTTATTTTATCTAGCACTTTTAATAAAGGTCATTGTCCAAAAGACAAAAGACACTTTTATGCTCCTATACCATTAATACTAATATAAAACATCACTATCTAAACAAAATGTCCTCCATCTTTTTAAAAACACATTCCTCCCTGTGTGTTAGATCAACTCTTAAATGTACCTTTTATATACGACTTTGCATTAGATTGTACAGTACCTGTGTTACTGTCTGAGTGCCAGTTCATGTGTCAGCACACTGATTACAAACTCAATTTTTAAAATAACTTTTATTTCTATATGTCTGCATCTGTGGCGGTAAAATATTGTATAATCCTACAGGTGGCGCACTCTAAACTATAACAGAGGTGGGCAAACTATAAACATTCTGTACCCAGATGAGGATGGGTTCCCTGTTGACTCTGGTTCCTCTCAATTGCCATCTCAGGGGGTTTTTCCTCACCACCGTCACCCTCGGCTCGTTCATCAGGGACAATCTGATCATTTTGATTCTCGCACATTTTCTCACATTTCATACACATTTCCAGCAGAGTCAGCAGGCAGTTTAAGTCTAAACTCAATATCATTGGAAGATAAGCCCTTGAAGTAAGTAAGCCATAAGTAAAGACTGAACCTAGTGCTCTGGCTTTGACAAACTCTACTGACAGGTTGGATGCGATTAGGGTCTAATCCCCCCACACGTATGCTGAGAAAGGCATATGGTGCGGACTATACTGTATATTTCCCATATATTATAAAATGTCTCTTAATTTTCCTTATTGTTTTCTGCCTAATCCCACTTGGACATATATTTTATTTTTCTTTACTCCATCTATATTCCTTGCCTTTTCATTCACAGAAGGAGGGTGGAGATGAGTAGTGTAATAGTGTAGCAAGACTAGCAGGTTCATAATTTATTAACTGATCATTAAATTTCTTGCAGCATCTCAGGCAAAAGAGGCGAGATCAGACACAAAACAGGCCACTGGGATTTCTCTAGAATTTCCAATCTCTATCAGTTAATTCAAGACAACATGGTTATATCTCTTGTTTCACTAACATGTTGTTATAAGCAGGTATTGTAACTGAATATAAATAATTAAAGAAGACATTAAACAGCTGGTTTGTGGCAGACTGAAGCTGGAGTCTGCAGGCTGAAGGAGGCTCATCTGCTCTTCAGGTCATGGATGTACACCTACAATCAATCATGAGCATCCTTTTGTGTAGTGATTCTAGAGAGACACCACATACTTTATATACAGGACTCGAACACACACACACACAAACATATACACACACACTGTAACTCGCTCACGTAGCCCAATCATGTGAATTAACACTGCGTGTACACCAACACACGTATTTTAAACCATGGATTTGACCCTTTCGTCAACACAACAGATGGGACAGAATGAAAACTGGCAGTCATCTGTAGAGCCATCTGTAAAGTCTCTTCATCTTGTACTACTGTATATTGAAAAACTCTTTTTCATAATGACTCATTATTTCATGATTTACTATGTGAATTCCATTGATTTCTTTTTTGGAAAATATGTAGTCATTTCAAATCCAGTGGCTGCAACATCTTCCAAAAAGTTGAGAGTTGATTGTTTATAAGTGTGTAACATCACGATTTCCGATAACACTTTTTAAGCATGTGGGCACTAAAAACACCAGTAGGTCAAGTTTAGCTAGCAGGAGTTTCTCCCATTTTTCAACTGTGGAATTGTTGCCTGCCACATTTTGCACTTCATAATGCACCACACATTCTCATTAGGAGCAGGCAGGCCAGCACTCTGTGTTTAGCAGCATATGTTGGTCCAGAATGAACTTGTGTTTCTGGATTAATGGTGCCATCACGTGCAGTTTAGCCCTGCCACCCCACTGGCACATCCCCATACCATAACTCATGCTGTCTGACTTGACACTGGTTGCAACTTGGATGGTCCTTTTCCTCTTTGACCCAGACAACATAACGGCTGTTGGATCACAAAACACGTTTCGAGCATGGGACCGTCCATCTCAGCTCAGACAGAGCCCAGAGAAGTGTGTGATGCCCCTGGCCAGTATTGATTGTTTAAGTCTTAAGTTGCATTTTGAAATGCAGTGCTGAACTGTGTTAATAGACAAAAAGTGTTCCCGAACCCACATCATGATTTCCACTACAGAAGTGTGAAAAACAGAAATTTTTAACACAGTGATGTCTGAGGGATCAGAGATCAAGCATATTCAAGTGGGTTCAGCCCTACCCTGTATGCAGTAAGATTTGATGGGTTTCCTTGAATTTCCTGGGGAATGTTATCCTGAGAGTATTTGGATATTTTGCCGGTGCATCTGTTGGCAAGACTGTACAAGCCTCTAGAGACAGTGTTTTGATCTGGGGTTGATCAGTTACTCAGGTCTAGACTCAGCAACGTTATGTGGAAATAAAATGACGTCAGCTGACGACCTGAATGTACTGAATCACCAGATTATCACATCTATGGAGCCACGCGTCATCCCCACTGTAAACGGAATCGGCCTTTCTTTGAAACTCCTTGTATACTAGAACATAACCGGTTCACCTGTTTAACAGCACTTGCATGCACACACACTAGAGATCTTTAAGACTGTTCCAAAAGAGATCAAATAGTGAATTTCCATAGGATGCGGTATATAAGAGAAATGCTGTCTATATGAACAGAATTTAAAATACATCTCTGCTCAAATGAAAACGCAAACACATTGTAAACACCGCTCACGCAGACGAGGCAGTTAGGTGCTGATAGTACATCAGTAACTTTACCGGGAAACACCTTCAGATCTGTGAGCTGAGCAGTCGAGACCGGGAAACACCAACACTGGCAAGAGTTAATTTATTTATTCATTTCAGTAACTGCTTTATGAAATTATTTATCAATCATTTTTGTTCTCGGTGCAGCCTGTAGCACCAGAGCGGCGGATTCGGGAGCAGCCCAACCGCGATGTTCCTGCACTTTATAATTTAATGAAACAAAGTGAAATCAAATTGCAAACACTTTATTAAATAAGAAACTACAGAGTACAAGGTAACAACCTGTTCAACAGCAGGGTTCGACTGAGTTTATTCATAACGCACCCAAAACACACACACCTGTCATTGCGGTTTCAAAGTGATTAGTCTTTAGTGACCCAGGATGCCACGGTCGTGTGGAAAGGAAGCGGAAAAACCCAGCGGAAAGATCTCTATATAAAGTCAGGTCCATAAGTATGTGGACAGTGATGTAGTTTTTGTGGTTCCACAATGGATTTGAAATGAAGATATTTTTGAAATGTAGGAATGTCATAGAGCCGAGTCAGGGTTCTGCAATCTACAATCACGAAATGCCTTGATGAGTGTAAATACTGTACAGAGAGGTTTACTCCAGATGCAGAACACTGGGAGGAAATGGAAGGATTGACTACATCTAAAAAATGCCTTCTCAAAATGAGTGGAAGAGAAGAATATGTAGAAGGAAAGGAAAGGCTCATGATCCAAAGCACACCACATCATTCTCGGACATGGTGGTGGCGGTGTGATGGCATGGGCGTGTACGACTGCGGTGGAACCGCGTCACTGGTGTTTATTGATGATGTGACTGCTGATAGAAGCACAGGATGAACTCTGAAGTCTATAGACTGTATCTACTTCCTGCTGAACGACTGATAGAGCTTCACAGTACCGATGGATAAAACATGGCACAAAACTCGACGCGAAAGCAGCCCAAGGCAAAGAGCTGAAATGTTCTTAAAGGGCGGAATCAGTCACCTGACCTCAATCCAACTGAGCTGCTTTTCACTTCCTGAAAACCAAATTGAAGGCAGTAAGGCCCAAAACACTCAGTAGCTGAAGAGTCTGCAATAAAGCAAAGGCAAAGCAGCTGAAGGAAGAAACTCGGCATTTGGTGAGCTCAGCACATGGGCTCCAGACTTCACGGCTTTCAAGAAATGTATGTACGGTGCCAGGATTGTAGATTCTCTTCTATCATTTTCACTTATTTGTGGAGAACATCTGGATTGGATGTGTATTCTTGTTTAATGCTGTATGCGTTGTTTCAGTATGTTTCAGTTAAATGTAGTGTAGAAGATATGGCATGAAAAGTTTTTTTTTTGTGTGTGTGTGTGTGTGTGTGTGTGTGTGTGTGTGTGTGTGTGTGTGTGTGTGTGTGTGTGTGTG
>JAQQZT010000021.1:15596439-15609776 GCA_030068275.1 Clarias platycephalus
GATAGATAGATAGATAGATAGATAGATAGATAGATAGATAGATAGATAGATAGATAGATAGATAGATAGATAGAGCTGGGAGGGGGTTTATACTGTATCTCTGATTTGGTGAGTGAACATACTGTAAGTGGCTCTGAGGTGGCCAGAGAGAGAGAGAGAGAGAGAGAGAGAGAAGAAGAAGAAGGCACAGTTATTTTTCTGAAGTGGAAGCTCTGCAGCATTCGAGTCCGAATGGAGTTTTGTTCTACAGGAAAGTCAAAGTGATGAGGTCTTTACAGAAACGGCACAAGGGCGCCGAGAACGAGTGCAGGAGATGGAGAAGAAGTAGTCGAGTACACCCCAGGGAAGCACGGGTGAAAAGCCTTGCCCAAGGGCACTAGTGGAGGGCAGCAATTCATCCACTCCTACATCCATCCATCCAACCCGCCATCCCCCCCCCCCCCCCCCCCCCTCAGTCTCCCCTGCAGCTCTCATGGAAACAGTCAACATGTACACCCCCCATCTCCAAATTCTGCTCATCCTCTCGCTTTACACCGTCCCACCATTAGCATGCGTTATAAAAGAGGGACTTATCTTTTAATAAAAAGGGGAGGAAATACCACCTGAATTCCTTCTTACAACAGGAACGCTGGCGTGTTTGTTTTAACCCTGAGGGGTCGGAAGGAGGGAGGCGTGATGTGTGTGTTTGTTTTCGTTCACGTTTGAATAGCAAGGCCTTTTCCGGCGAGACCGAAAAGCAGTTAGTTAAATAAAGTACAGTGATGCTTGTTGCTTCTTAACCTGTGAATCCCAAAGCAGAGATAAAAGATAGAGAGAGAGAAAAAAAGAAAGAGAGAGAGAGAGAGAGAGAGAGAGAGAGAGAGGAAAAGATAAAGAATAAGGGGGGGGAGTGGGGTGGGAGGGTGTAGCAGCCGGCGCTGCAAAAGGGCTGCCAGCGTGTGCTGGTCTGAGCTCCCCGCGTGAGGGGCCCCGATCGATACCAACTCGGAGCAATAAAGCTTTCTCCCTGTCATCTCCACAGAATACAAAACAGAATGGGGAAGAGGGAGGGATGGAGGGATGGAGGGGTGTAAGGTGCAAGAAAGGGCCGAAAAGCTGTTCCGCTAGCTGGACCAATTTCCTAACCCCCGATTCCCCTCTCCCTCCATCCACTCGTACCTCCCAATCTCACCACATTCACCACCCTTTCCATTTCCTTCTCTTTTCACTTCTTGTCTTCTCAGAAATGTCTCTCTGTGTCTATGTGTTTTATTAATCAGTTTAATAATTCTGAATACATTTGTATTAGGGAATGATAAAGCTGGACAGACAGAAGTGAAGTGAAAGAGAGTAAGGGACGAGGTGCAGGATGGGGTGGTACCTACACCGTGGGGGAAGGGAGGAAGAGGGGTCAGTTTGAGAGAGTGAGAGAAACAGTGACACGGGGGGGAAACGGAGACACCAGTGATGGAGTGAGGGCAGGGATGGGTGTCAGGAAGGGTAGAATTTAAGGAGAGAAAATAAAAGACAGGAACGCATGTTTCAGTGTGTGTGTGTGTGTGTGTTTAAGGGGGGTGAGGCCTTGCACCCTTTTATCCAGAGGCAGCTGTGTAAGCCTTTGTTGTTCCCTTCTTTTATTTATTGTACAATTACATTCACCTGTATTGTACAATTGTCACTCTTCCCTCTCTCCATTAGTCTAACCTTGCATCTGTTCTCATCTCTCCTCCTCCCGTGTCTGCGATTTCCTTCACTCCACTTTCTTCTTTAACTCATGTAGGGCTTGTGTACAGGACGGAGGGACGGATGGATGGATGGATGGATGGATGGATGGAGGGATGGATGGTGGATGAATAGATGATATGAGGTAGCGAGTGTTGGCTCCTCTCCCCGTTTCATGCGTTCCCGGGAGAGAGTTGTAATAATGGTAGCCGATGCCTGGAGGGGGGAGGGGCAGAGCGATTATTGTCTTGTAGGGAGTCAGAATTATCGATCGGCCCAGAAATATGTGGTGCGAGAAAGAGCTACTGTATCGGATATAATATACACTCCCGAGACGCATGCACTCTCCTCTCGCTCGCTCTCATCTACACACACACACACACACACACACCCACACACTCACACACACACACACACACACACACACACACACACACACACACACACACACACGCGGGGGGTCTGCTATAATTTAAAGGCACAATTTTGCAACAAACAGATGAATGAAATGATGTAGGAATGAATTACATGGAGATGAATAATGCCTGCTTCATTAAGAAACATTGAGAGTATAGTGTATACTATAGTAGTATGTAGTAATATAGTGTAGGTCATGTAGTATAGCGTCTACCATAGTAATATATATTAAAATAGAGATATATGTGTAGTGTATATTATAGCTGCAATAGAGTTACATTGTTGTTCATTCAAAATACAGTCACTCAGCATTCATGCCACTTAACTTCCACACTCAATCCATCGGCTTGATAGTTTCTAACAGAGAGAGCAGGACGACCGCGAGTGATCACAGCATGTTTATCTCATGTCTCTCGTACACAAAGCGTCGCTCATATCCGGACTGCTGTACCATAGTAAAGAACATCACGAGATCCAAGAACAGTAAAACCAGTGCTAGTGACAGCGGCAGCAAAAGGTAAAGGGGAAGTATGGATCGTGGATCTGGAAGTGGAACTAAAGATTATTAAACTACATGAAGGTGAAAAAAATCAGTGAACAGTAATCAGCACAGACATGTACATTCCTTTACTGTACATCCTCATGCCTGTTTTTTATTTTACCTTTATCATCTGCGTTCTGATGTAATGCTCTAGCAAAGTGCAGTGGCCCAGTGTTTGCTGTGATGTGGCCCTGGGTTCGAGTGTCTGTTACTGGAAAGAAGCATCATGAGTGTGAACATTTATTTGAAGTTGTATTCACAATGTTGTATTGTGTGTGATTTGTTTAACATTATCACAGTGTTATGTAGTCAACGTTGGTCCAACATCATTTCATTCAAATAATTCTAATGTTCAAAGCACCTGAAACGTTTGCAAATGAACACTAGTTTAGTTTGGCGTAGTGACTGCGGAAGAGACTGGAGTAGGGTGTGTTTCTTTACAGGCTAGAGGTGGGGAATGGCAGACTAGAGGACGAGGATCCAAGTGGAAAAGTTGCAGGTGAGGGTAGTTTACATGTTGATGGGGCAGGAGTGAGGGGTCAGGTCGAGGGGTCATGCTGATTAACATTAGACTAATGAGTATAATACATTTATTCTATACATCCCCAGTAAGCGCTTCACTCTGGGTACAAGACTTAATTGCATGGGGGGAATAGAACCAAAAGAGTCCATTAGGAATTAGAAAATACCCCGGGGGTGGGTGGAAATGGATCATATACTCACACGTGGACCCAAACTGTGGTCGCGACATTGTACCTGTGCGTCGTTCCTACATTTATTTACTGAGTGGACAGCACACATATATACCCAACTTACTCCCCGATACACACATGCAAACACCCACACGCGTGCACAACACACACACACACTGATCTTTCACTGCTGTTGCCTAGCAACGTGGATTGCAATTGCCCTATTGGAGAGCAGAGACTGTCTGGTGATGTCATGACCACTATTGACCAGAGAGAGATAGAAAAGAACGGCTGAGTGAGAATTTGGAAGGTTGAGAGAGAGAGAGAGAGAGAGAGAGAGAAACAGAAGAAACAGGAAATATGATTTTTATTTCTGTAGGTCGAAGTTTAAAGTATTTCCTGTAATAAAATCCGTCAGGAGATCCTGGTCTGGAAATCACCTGAGCACTGGAGAGAGAGAGAGAGAGAGACTCAGGGGGGTAGTTTTAAACCTGTACTCATCCATTGTTACGCTCCATTGTCTCTAAATCAGGTCAACAAGATCTAACACTCTGACCTGCCTGCTTCCTGTGTGTGTGTGTATGTGTGTGTGTGTTTGTGTGTTCTTTCAAGTTATTAGAGTCCAGTGTGTGTATGTATATAGTTTCATATGTATATATGTTTTGGGTTATGTATTCCTTCCTGTATGTGTGTGTGTGTGTGTGTGTGTGTGTGTGTGTATGTGTTATGGTTTATGTATTAATATCAGTACACACTTAGTCTAACTAAAAATCTCAGCTAGCATGGTCAGGCTTTGATCATGTGACACGGTCAGTCCTGCATGAGCATCCTGCCCCCATGTGGCCGTGCCGTATAAGGGCAGCTCCCTCAGGTTTAAGAGAGGAGGAAATAAAACGGTCCATTAAACCCTGTGTGAATATTAATACGGTGATGGGGTTAATCAGGTGATCAGGGGTCATTGTGACCCCGACGGAAGGTTCGCAGGACGAGTTCCTCCCGGCATGAGGTTAAACCTTCTCCTGTTTGACCCAGCGCACAGACGGATGGGGTTTATTTATAAAATGGTGGCTGTGGCAAAATGTCTGCTTTTCAGGTTCCTCTCTCTCTCTCTCTCTCTCTCTCTCTCTCTCTCTCTAATGATCTCTCCTGAGGAAGGGTTGAGGGGTTAATTAGCTTTGCTGTTCGTAACGGACTCCACTAATGAGAGAACATCAAAACGGGCTGAAGTAAGAGCAGTAATAATGAAATGTCAGGAGGGACTCTCTGGAGGAATGTGAGCCACCAACACATACTTTGTGTGTGTGTGTGTGTGTGTGTGTGTGTGAGAGGGAACAGCACTCAGGCTAAAATCCTTATACCTTTAGGTTTACCTATAATAATAATAATAATAATAATAATAATTATTATTATTATTATTAATGTCACGTCAGTGTTATTATCAGTTCAACTCTCAAAGCGTTTCTATAGACATGTGACAGATCTGATAGGAATCCCTAAGACACACCAAGTCTAACTTTATTATTTGGGTTGAAGAAGTATCGGACTATGAGTACACACGTGCAGTATTCAGCTCCAGACCGGGCGTGGCTATTGAGACTGCAGTGTGTGTCTTTGACCTGAGGTTCGTACAGTACCTTTACTGCGTAGGCGCAGAAGGCAGGAACTCTCTTGGCAGCCTGCTCTTGGGACAAAGATCAGTTCATTAACATGAGCTTGAGTCTTTCATTATGAGCTTTATTGTGGTCAGCGTCACAAGATAAAGTGTGAGGTGAGGATACACCCTGAGCAGGATGCCAGGCCATCGCAGGGCACCAATACTAATTACTGAAAGCAGTGTTCATAGTGTATATAAACAGTTTGATTGCAAAATTAGATAAAAGCCTTGGGCTCATGTGCACAGGATTGTCAATAACTATTTTGTTGTTGTTATTTTAGAAAATTTGCACCATCACTAGTTATGATCCACTTCAATTAATTTAATCAGTGAGCTACAACACATGTGCTGCTTTTCTCCACTCAGCATTTCTGATCTCTGTTGAAGCTTTACCGCAACATGGACCTGTATGCTGGTAGATGAGACCTGAATTAATGCATTTATTCCTTTTTTTTGTATTTCCTTTTTCTCCTATGGAGCGCTCCATCAGATCATTTCATCCGTAACATCAGGTGCAAGTTTTATACCCGTTGCCTTTCCATTTGCAGCCCATGTATTTCTTTACCTGGGCGTGGGACTGGTACTGCATGCACAGGCTGGGTTGTATGGGGTGTAGGGGTGTAAGAGTCCCGTCTAAGGTACCAACCGTGTTGACCTAACAGCAGTGAGGCCTCGTAGCCCCGGACCCTCCGGTTTGCAAATCCGCAGAACCACATGCACCTGAGCCACCACTGCCCCCTGATGGATCTTACGGCACATTAACAAGCACAACTAAAGGCTGCTTTTTCCAGTAGAATGAAACTGTGGGAAGTGGAGTTATTTTAGCATTTTGCTAAATCACTAAATTTTTACACAGATATAAACCAAACCAATGTTTTATACTGTTATTAATTTTAATTAATATGCTTGTATGCTTTTGTTACTCAACACTTCTTGCATCTTTTGCATAAACAAGAAAAAGTAGATTTTGTCAAAACCGTAACAATTTTGCATTTTAATTGCATGCATGGTGCAGGTGACACTTCTGATTTCAACAAAGAAAAATTAATACTGAAAACACAAATGATTATTTACTGCGTACGGACTTAAATAACTCGGGCCAGTTTAGTTGAGTATAACTGATAATCAGTGATTGATGTCCTGTATGTTGTAGATTCTGAGTTTAATTGATTGCAGCACATCTCTTAAACGTATTTAAATTGTTAGATGTGAAGTGATTGAAATATAATAATCTTTATCCAAGTATATAGAGGTTAAAATATAATAGAGGGAGAGTGTAAAAAAATATTTCAAATATTCAATAAAATAAACTCTGTCTACAAAGTATGTTAGGAATATATTTATGTTTGACCTTTATGTATTATATTATTCAGTTAAAAATTTTTTTTAACCATTTTATACATAAATTGATGAATCCACATAAATCTGGATTCATTTATCTCTCTTTTTTTTTTAAATTAAAATAGCATAATTTATGAATTTTTATTCTGTTTAAATATTACTTATAATAAAACTTATGGTTTGTACATGAATTCAATAAAGTCTAAAATATTTTGTTTCATACAGTGGCATGATTTTGAAATAAATGTCCAAAATGTTTAACATAAAGATGAAAGGAAATTTTACACACATTTAAGACTTTAAATGATACAAGTGTATTTGTATGTGTATTTTATTATGTTTTCAGAATTTCATTTGAAATTTCATTTACAATGTCATCATTACACACACACACACACACACACACAGACACAGTATATATACAATTAATATTATTATGTAAAATATAATATATATATTATATAATTGCATTTAAAATATTATAATATGTAAAGTACATTTTTACATTTCTATGCTTTTATATTTTTATACTTTACACTTTTATTTTATAAGTTTTTTTCCTGTGAAATGTAAATTTCTATGTTAATTTTATTACATTTTGTAACTTAACTTCCAGTTTATTATTTTTTTTATTGCAAATTCTATCTTTTGTTTAATTGCATTTTTCTGGTGTCTTATTTTCATTTGAAATAGCATAACAATATGATATAAGCATTTCCCTGCATGATTGTGGATCTGACAAACTTTGAATTTGAGTTACAAGTTTGTATTTTTTGTATATATTTTTAAGATATTTTTTAAATTTAATAAATCAAATTAAAATTGTATTTGTAAATATAAACAGTTTAGATAGATTGCGCATTAGAGTGAACACAACACACACACACACACACACTGTCCTGAATCTTTCATTCTTTTCTTCTGCTTCCTAATATAAAAATGAAAAATTCTTTTTGCTCATTTTATTTATTTTACATTAACAGTACGTTCCACCGAGATCAAAAATTTCTTTTAGAGTGAGTGGTCAAGGTCGTTGCCATACACACACACAGCCTTAAAATTCAACATACATATACAACATGATACATTCCATTCCAGAATTCAATCACAAAATATAATAAAATAAAAGATAATCTCTGGAGGGAAACAGCAACATGCCTCGTTCAACACATTCTTTCAATTCTTCACTGGATATTGATGTGTCACAGTTTAGATTTTTCTGTAAGTTAGTCCATGTCACACAACAGCGATGATCATTTTTCAGTAATAACCCATGAGTACACACTTTGTATTCCCGAACGCGGAATGACTTTTCATTCGTCTGCTTCTTTTCCAGACAGGGATATTTGTGTTCAGCATCAATCTTCGCTTCTAACATTTTTATTTCAAAATGCTACAAATTAAAGTGATGTATCGTGACCCCTGTGGATATACATCCTGTTTTCCTGACGAGTATGACGTGTAATGTACATCTCCTCTGTGTGACGTTAATCTACAGCACGTTCAGTCAGTAAACTTCACCTCGTCATCTCTCTGTGTGTAACTCAGGTATCAGGATGAATGCAGAAGCTGATGATGAGAAGACTGAAGCTGACTTTCCTGCAGACGGCACAGGTAAAAACGCTCACTCACTTTAACTTGTCTAGTCCGTGTCTGTGTTTCTGTATATAAGAAAAGCCCTTATCCAGTTGTGAGGGTTCTTCATCTATCCTATAGCGGCACTTAGTCACAGTGTCATCCATGGTTGAACGTCTGGCTGAAGCCATAAAATTGGACTCACTCACAGAGAGAGAGAGAAAGAGAGAGAGAGAGAGAGAGTTAACCCAGGTTAAATGTGCTGGCATATCCCACAAACGCCATGCCTCTGGGTAACCGGTTAGTCTTTATTGATGTGAGGACTGAAGCCTGAGGCACAAAGCTGAGTGTGTGTGTGTGTGTGTGTGTGTGTGTGTGCGTGTGTGTTTACTCTACAGACTCGAAGAGGAACAGTCCCAAGGCTAGTGATAAGGTAAGCATTATTATTATTATTATTGCTAGCTTGGAATCATTAGTGAAATAATGATAAATGAAAAAAAAAAAAACATTGAGATTTCCATTATGTCTGGAAAATTCCTTCAGAAATTTCTCTATAACAAAACTCCTACTAATCTCACTCACTTACTCATCTTCTATACCGCTTTATCCTGTATTCAGGGTCGCGTACCTCCTACTAATATTATTTCTAATATACTGTATATGACTGTTTCTATAATACTGATAACATCTGTTACAGAGACCCAAAAGGTGTGATTTTCACACCTTCACACACATCTCACCTAAGTGCCGAGCAGATTTTGATCTCATTTTACTTAATGCAAATGAAACATTTCACACCAAATCCTGTAAAATCACGCAGGTACATAACTTGTTCCCACAAAAAAATAGTGGAAAAAAAAAAAATCACACCGTTTGGGTCTTCAGAGTTCTCTTTATGATACAGCCTTCTCTTAGAAACTTACAGGAAATGTACATATTTCCAGCAAAACGGTGAGTGCATTCCACTGCAAAACATCATATCCATAAAAAAAACCCAATCAGGTCGTCCTCGGGGCAACACCTTTATTTCTGTAAAATAAATATAGGAAAATATTAAATGAAAATTTGTATTAATAGTCTCGACAGCTGCCACGTGCCTATGGTTCATTATAATAGTAATATAATATTTGCTAATCAGTTGATTCATGTTTGTGGATCTATTCAGTTTATGTTCTAATATAAAATTTGATAGAGATTATGTAAGTCCTTAAACATTAATTCAGCTCAGGTTTTTAACTACTCTGGTACAAACTACAGCTGCATGAACACATAATACTGTTAACATCAGCTTACCTCTAGAATAATTATATGAAAACATTTTTAAACCAGGAGCATTCTCTATCGTACAGAAGTGCATTGCATTCACAAAAGAAAAAAAAAATCACAGATGTGATTTAATATTTAAATAGATATTTAAATGTAATATCTGCTCTTGCTTTTTCCACTCAGACCCAGCCATTACCATTCTGCCTCTCCCCAGCCCCAACCCACCATAAGGTAAGCATCAAGTGTGTGTGTGTGTGTGTATGCATATGGGTATGTGTGTGTCCAAACAAGGAAAGGAATATCTGACAGTTTTGATCTTCTGGGGAAATTATCCTCTTAAAATCCGACTGCATATTCTAAACTAAAAGCCGAGTGGTGTTGGTGAATGGTTGTGTGTAGAGCTGGTGAATGGTTATGTGTCATGTCCGTCACCAATTAGCTTAAAAGCACAGATGCTAAAAATGACACGGTTACGAGTTCTGATTTCCCGTTTTCACGGTAAAGCATATAGCTGCATTAGTAATTTTGACAATGGAAAGTACTCATGTAACTTGTGTGTGTGTGTGTGTGTGTTTTCCAGGTTAAAGCAGAACTCCCTGAGCTCAGTTCTCATGCTCCTCCTCCACCAGGCCAGCCGCCTCTACCACATACACAGCTCATGTTGGCTGGAAGTCAGCTTGCAGGGGTACGCACATACGCACACACAGACTCATACACATACTTACACACACTACTGACACAGAAGGCAAACACCAGAACTGTATAATCAGCTCAGCCATAACACAGCCATCCACATCAGGCACAACAGATATAATCCCAATTTAAAAAGAAACTGGTGAGTCATTAAACTCTGTCATATACAGTATACTTTAGTACTAAACTTAACATTTAGCATCATGATCATCATCATCACTGGTGACTCAGGATCTGCCTTCACCTGGTTCTGGCTGTTCTGAGTAGGTGTGCTTGATTAACTAGCAGGTGCATCCAGTTCAGCACTCGCAGTACACTCTAGCGTCTAACTGGAATGTGAGTGGGTAGTGTTTAGGGGCTGTACTTATAGAACTTTAGGTTATAAGTAAAACAGAAAATTGAACTTTCTAAAGATTTGCTCTTCGAATCAGGACAAACTTTACACTCAACTGTGACTTTGACAGAGTTACTATCATTTAAAGGTCCAATATGTGACTGTTTCTTTAACATAGTAAAAGAAACAATAAGTTCCTGCTGAGCCATGCCCCTCCACTGAACAGCAGAGCTGAGCAATAGGCCAGGGGAGGGGCTCTTCTTATATGAGGTCACACTAGGGGAAAATCTAATTGGCTTGTTTAGGTCTCATTAAAAAATGAATAAAAAGTACAGATTTTTTTTTCTTCTTTTTTTTTGTTTGTACACTGGAGACCCGTCTGAATTTGTCCCCTTTAAGGCCACTTCATGGGTGTCGATGGAGGTTCATAGAACTAAATATTTTTTTTTAAACCTGGCACAGGAACAGAGGACAGTTTTAGCTGCCTTTATAGCTGTTTTATTGTCTGGCCTTCAAGAGCTCTAGCGCCACCTACAAGGTGAATTATGAGCGCATTACACTCCAGTGCACTCTCTCACTCACTCATCGTCTATACCGCTTTATTATGTATTCAGGGTCGCAGGAGCCTGGAGTCCATCCCAGGAGGCTTAGGGCAGAAGGCGGGGTACATCATGATTTCAATAATTTGTCAGTGATGACCATTACAGGATTTTGTATAGCAGCAGTTTTCTTCGCACCCAGTGGATTGAATGACTGTCCACGTCACTGAGATCCTTAGACTGTAGTCGTACACATTGATCAGATGTGAGACATTCAGGCCGAACTTCATATATGAGTGATGGTCAAGAAATCCAAATCCAGTGTGTACCTAGTAAAGTATTTAACAAATTAGTAAAACAAATATTTCAAACCAGTATATGATTCAACAAAAAGAAGGTCAGCCGTTTTTTTTTTTATGTAGTTTTAATGTAATACATTTGATCTACTCTTCACATAAAGTATGTATAAAACATACTAATGAAAAAGCATATAATGTATAAAGTCCATGACTCCCTGACTCAGTAACGGTTTGACATTATGTAAGCAGATGTAAACTGGGAACAGTAGATTGACATAGATTCTGGTCTTTTTCAATAATGCTGTTACTGTACCTCTCCTGCAATTTTCTAATCTCAGTGATTTTTCTTTTGTTTCTCCTAATGTCGTCTCTTATTTGCTCTTCTGTCCAGCTGGCGGCTTTGCTCCCTGCGCAGCAGCAGTTGTTGCTCCAGCAGGCTCAGGCGCAGCTCCTGGCCGCTGCAGTGCAGCAGACCAGCGCAGCTCATGCAGCCGTTGCAGCCAGTCAGCAGCAGGCGAATCAGGTTCTAGCACAAGTTCAGCCACAAGGCAAAACGGAGCAGAGTCCTGTTCATGCTCCGCCACCACTTGCCCTATCACATCCCATCCAACTCACTGCACAGGTACAGCTTGACTGGGTCTCAGGAGAAACAAATGGTAATGAGATTAGAATGTTTACTGAAGTTAAAATTTATCAACATAATTATCCCTTTAGGATATTCAGCAGCTGTTGCAGCTGCAGCAGTTGGTGCTGATGCCAAGTCACCCCCTGCAGTCTCCTGCCCAGTTCCTCTTACCCCAGGCACAAGCCCAGCAGAGCCAGCAGGGTGGTGAGGAATTCTCACACACGCACACACACACACAAACACGCAACTTTCCTTTATTTACTCAAAGAATGTACAGTTTTATTCTTATTATTCATGTCATGTTGTCCATTCCATCATACAGGTCTGCTTTCAACACAAAATTTGATTTCACTACCTCAGCAAAGTCCTGGATCTCTCCTGACCACGCCTCCCAGACTGAGCATGCAAACTCAGGTACACAAGTTCCTCCCCAAAGTAAAATTCTTTTACAGAAAAGGTGAAGTAATGTGGTTTCTTTTGGGATCTATGAGAAGCACCATTTACAGTGCCTTGCAAATGTATTTATAGCCCATTAACTATTCCACATTTTGTCATGTTACAACCACAAATGCAATTGGTTCCACTTGATTTTAGTTAGGGGTATCAGAGTAAAGGGGGTTGAATACAAAATCCGTTCATCATTTTCCTTTCACTTCTCAATTATGCATTGCAATCACAATTATGCATTTATGCAACTTTGCATTGGTCTATCACATGAAATCCCCAAAAATACATTTATGTTTGTGGTTGTAATGTGACAAAATGTGGAAAAGTTTAATGGGTTTGAATACTTTTGCAAGATACTGTAGAAATGGGTAACTATTTTACTGGGGCGAAAAGTATTATACCGATTTGAGAGAAGAAAGCTAATGAGACTGTGTGTTGCGTATGCTGTAGCGTCATCACGATGCCAGACCGTGCTCGTTACAAAGGGAGAAGGGAAGGGAAAGCAGCGTGACCCCATCAGGAGCTGCACCTCTGAGCTTGGCTGGCACGGTGAACAGCGAGGAGCCGAGCGATCTGGAGGAGCTGGAGCAGTTTGCGCGAACCTTCAAACAAAGGAGGATTAAACTTGGCTTCACCCAGGTGTGTGTGTATGTGTGTACGTGTCCAGGTATTTATACTGTACACATGAGTGTGTTACATTAACAATGACATCTGTGTGTTTGTAGGGTGATGTAGGAATGGCCATGGGGAAGCTCTATGGCAACGACTTCAGTCAGACCACCATCTCACGCTTCGAGGCGCTCAACCTCAGCTTCAAGAACATGTGCAAGCTCAAGCCACTGCTGGAGAAATGGCTGAGTGATGCAGGTGTGTGTTTAAGTGTTTAAGCATAGGTGAGTATCTAGAATGCTTAATATAGGCTTACTTCATTTACTTCATGTGCTGTGTGTGTAGAAACCATGGCAATAGACAGCATGCTACCCAGCCCTAGCTCACTGTCGTCTCCGATGCTGGGCTTTGAAGGGCTGCCTGGACGCCGCAGGAAGAAGCGCACCAGCATTGAGACCAACATCCGCGCTGCTCTGGAGCGTAACTTCATTACGGTGAGATGCTCAGAAGCACACATACACTAGGAGTGTACAGTGGCTTGCAAAAGTATTCGGCCCCCTTGAACTTTTCCACATTTTGTCACATTACAGCCACAAACATGAAT
>JAQQZT010000021.1:15628993-15643907 GCA_030068275.1 Clarias platycephalus
AGATAGATAGATAGATAGATAGATAGATAGATAGATAGATAGATAGATAGATAGATAGATAGATAGATAGATATTCTTGTTATCAAAGCAAGTTCACATACAGTTCATCTGGAAAGTATTCACAGCGCATCACTTTTTCCACATTTTGTTATGTCACATCCTTATTCTAAAATAGATTAAATAATTTTTTTTCCTGCAGCCTAATTGGACATGATTTGGAAAGTCACACACCTGCCTATATAAGGTCCCACAGTTGACAGTTCATGTCAGAGCACAAACCAAGCATGAAGTCAAAGGAATTGTCTGTAGCCCTTGAGACAGGATTGTCTCGAGGCACAAATCTGGGGAAGGTTACAGAAAAATTTCTGCTTCTTTGAAGGTCCCAATAAGCACAGTGGCCTCCATCATCCGTAAGTGGAAGAAGTTCGAAATCACCAGGACTCTTCCTAGAGCTGGCCGACCATCTAAACTGAGCGATCGGGGGAGAAGGGTCTTTATCAGGGAGGTGACCAAGAACCTGATGGTTACTCTATCAGAGCTCCATAGGTCCTCTGTGGAGAGAGGAGAACCTTCCAGAAGGACAACCATCTCTGCAGCAATCCACCAATCAGGCCTATATGGTAGAGGTAGACTTAAAACATTTGATGGCCCTAAGTAGGGGGCCTACAGTAGAGGGCCCCAAGGGATGAAAACATTTATTACTCATACAATAATACAAACAATGTATGGGGGGGTTGGCATGTTCTCGCCATGCTTGGTGAGTGCCCATGTATACAATTGCCCATAGTTTGTGTGCCTGTGTGCCTTGTGATTGGCACTAGGGCCCCATCCAAAGTGTACCCTGCATCGTGCCCCAGTCACCTGAGGGGCCCCCTGCAAAATTATTTAATTGACAGGAGAAAATAACAGAATCAACTTGAACACAAAATGATCAGGTCTTAATACTGTAAGTGAAATACACTTAAAGCCATATTATTTGAACAAAAGTAAGGATGTTCATGCAAATTCAAGTTCAGTTAACAGATCAGATAATATGTTCTCTCTCTCTCTCTCTCCCTCTCTCTCTCTCTCCCCACACACACAAACACACACATCTAATACAAATTCCTGATTATGACACATAAAGCTTTACATGGTCTTTGTTTGCACCTCTATGTTTGCCATCCCCACCCCTCTATATACTCTAATATTTTTTTTCCTTTTCTGTTCTTGTAAATATGTCTGCTTTCCTGTGAAGACACCAGATTCGGTAAAAGCATTTGTCACACCAGCCCAGAACATTACACTTCACCACCAGCAGAGGTCTCCTCACTTGAACTCTAACTTACTGCTTCCTGAGGGCATTTTCACTTTAGGCATTAGTTTGTACCATACCCAGGAACAATCGGGCTCCAAACCCATTATTGATTATTTTTGCACCCTATTTTCGGGTACACTTGCCTGTTTACCCTTTCCTATTTGTATGCACCTACTAGGTAGGTGAGCTGCCATTGCACACAAAGAAGAAAAGAACAAGGAAGTTATTCGTTTGTTGATATTTCAGAAAATTTGTTAAGAGCAATGCTTTTACTGTATCAGCTATGGCTGTGTAGGTCAGAGGATGACATTGATGTGTACTATGTGCGCATGGAGAATTTGGAGCAGACCGACGGCACTGACGATTTTGCAACTAAACTAAACTAAACTCTACTTGGATTGGCTTCCATATCTGATTCAATCTGTGTGCCCAAGACCACCCCTTCCAGCAGACTCACGCACGATTCCCAAGCAAGAAACGATTGTGTTCTCATTAATAAAAATTAACCAGACTTTGGGCTGAAGTTTTCTAGGAAATGATCCCTGGGCCCTGATGATGAAAGAGTATATGAGGCCTAGACACTGAGATATACCTCTTGCCATTTCTATCATTGGTGTAATTTCTGAGGAATGTATACTTTTCCTTTTGTTTGAATACTTTTATACCCTTTAGAGTTGTCCTCTTGGGAGCTCATTCATGTCTGTCACCAGGGTAAGTCTTCTTGGACACCTTCTGTCTCTCCTGCTGCTTTTGGGTTCTTCTTTCCTGTAAAAAAAAAAAAAAAAAAAAAAATTATGTTCTTAGACTGTGCATGGGTTAGCAATATTGGAGTACCTGGAGTAATATCTGTGTTCTAAGCTTAAAGACATCAGACAGGGGAGGAGTGGAAGCAGCGTTACTCTGGACATGGTAAATTCCTAGTAATGTCCCATGGAATGGAATGAACAAGGAATTGAATCTTCATCTTTCATTAAACATGCTTAGTGAGAAAGTAAATCATATAAGGATGGATGAATCCTTCTGATGCTGTAAATAGGAAATTGACAAGAGCATGTAAGGTTAGCAATGTGAGGGCAGAAAGACAGAAGGTTGCAAGCAGTGACGAAGATGAGATCTGAGAGTTGTCTAGGGAGGTCATAAAATCCTAACATGGAGATGAATCACCTGGGATGAACAGCAGATCAGCTTAGCTGGGATTCAGTCTCAGCTAATGAGCTGCCATCCAAGACATCTGCCAGACATGCTGAGACCTGTTGTTGGGTAGGTGCAGAAATATGAATGCATCTTGAAAACATGAAGCATTTTATTTTACTCCAGAAAACCACAACAGAAAAAAGATTTGAGAAACAGAGCTGTAGGACAGCCACAGAGGAGTGGACGGATTGTTTAGAGAAGGACGAACATCCAGTATGGATCCTCACTGACCATTGAATTCTGTCTTATATCTGCACAAGGTTGGAATCCCTTATTTGGTTATTTTTCATTAATTATACCGAGTTCTTCGTTTTGCATGGACTCGGACTTCCTATTAAGTTGTCTAGTTGTTTCATATTCTGGCCAGGAAGAATTTAAGTCATGGAAGTCTATCCACCAGTACCACTGTGTGACACTAGATGGAACCCAAGCCAAACATTTTAGTACTCTTCCCAAATTTCTCCATTTTGGGGCTTTGGATTCCCATCAGGTGCTAGTGGTGTTCTACTTTCTTCACTACTACACAATAAAAAAAATTCCTTCCTGCTGTTAGGGGCAGTTGGCTTGGTGCCCCTAACAGAACTTCAGGAATACTTCAGTGTCATTGATATTTGATGGACATTGAATGCAATTAGTGCCCTTTGGACATGAGATCCAAACTCTATAAATATACTGAATTGATACTGAACTTGTAAAAAGAACACAAACACAGCTTAGAGTGATTTATCTCTTGTGGGAGATGGAGTTATAACGTTTTGCAAAACCCTATATAAATCAGACAAAATCCACGCACATATAACCCAAAACATTTTTACGTAGTATTTTGGCATTTGTGCTTTTTAACACCCTTGTGCCATAAAGACAACAGGCACAAAGTATTCCCTGTAAGTTTGTAACACTGTAACAAATCCCAAAACTGCAAAAATGCATTTTTGTAGCATTTTCCTATCAAACTGTTCACGGACTGTACTTTTCGGTTATGCAGAGAGGCGATCATATCAGTGGTGCCTACAAATGACCCCACAAAGTGAGTTATATAAAACCCAAAGCTCTCTGAAACAAAGACTATAAAATACTAATCAACTCATTTATTCATTTACTCATTTATTAACTAATAAAAACTGCTAATTAATAATTCAGTACGTCTGCTAGTAGAAAATGACTGATACTTAAGCATAACTACTGACTCTTACATATCTTCTGCAGAACTACTGGCTAATTATGAAATGTATTATATTTTTTAACCTACTAACTACTGATTAATTTTCTAAGTACATGGACATTAATTACAAACATCTAATGCTTTATATTTCAATTAAATTAAACTCATAAACTTCATTTATATAGCACTTCTAATGGTTTTATGGTTGTCATCTCAAAGCAGCTTAACAGAATCAAAAGATTGATTATTGATAGTTATGGAAATAAGTATGAAATGTGTATGAATCAAAATGATCAGATTGTCCATGATGGACAAGCCAAGGGTGACGGTGCTGAGGGAAAAACTCCCTGAGATGGCAATAGGAAGAAACCTTGAGAGTGATAACAGATAGCAGGGATTGATCTGCAGACATACTGTGTGTTGGGAGGATGGAAGTTCAGTATAACAGGAGATGTATTTAAGTTAATACGGAGTCCATTTTTGTTGTTTGAGGCTCAGGTACAAAATTCCAGTCCTGAACTGTAGAGTCACAAGTCCTCGAGAACAGCTGTCTGCATCAGCCGAAGCCAGGAGCGCATGATGGTAAAGTGGAACCGTCCCCAGTCACCACATGCATCCCAAGCAGAGTATACAGGCCTCAACATAACGAGATCTCCAACCAGTAGCAGGGCACCAGGACGAGTCAGACAGGTCCAGATGGCAGAAGGGGTATTTCAGATCTATGATCTAAGAAATGTCGTAACCTATTAGGTAAAAAAAAAAAAAAAAACTAGTAGGTATTTATCCTGTCAGGGTCTAATGATAAAGTGTACAACAGTAATAACCTGCTTTTTAAATTATTGTAAATAATAAATGTTTAAAACAACAAAAGAAATAATGATTTACAAAATGTAATATGATTTCTTCCACCAGATGGAGCCACAAATGGCATTTTAACTAACTGGAGCTGCTGCGTTGGTACTGTGTGTGTTAATGATGACCTACTAAATAAGGCTTTCATGTGTATTAATATGATCTGGTTACATCAGAAAGAAATATCAATAAAATAATTTAATGAAGTAATATAGATTAGGAATAAAGTGCATGGATGATTTAAATGGATGGAAAACCACAGAGATGATGGATCGTGGATCATGTGATGTCCACACAGGGTGTTAGTGTCCAACTTCCAAATGTCTTACAGCCAATACGTCTCGAAAGTTCAGTCACAGACCTACAGAGTGTTTGAGTCTAATTCAATTGAATTGGCATCCTGGAGCTGATTAGCCTCTGAATATGAGACGCTGACGAGCCATTGAGTGTAAATCACAGAGCGTCTGGTTCTGAATAATGATACTAATGAGACATTGCATTATTGAGAGGGTGAATATTTCAATCTAAATTGCAGAAGTTGTGAGTCTCTGAATATATTTTCTGAATTGTTCTGTTTGGCACGTGTGCAGTTGGACTTTGACGGAGCTCATGGGTCACTTTTATTGTACCATTTGAAATATCAAATTCGCCTAAACTGCATGTCTTTTGAATTGTGGGAGAAAAGCAGAGTACACGGGTGGAAAACTGTGTTTTGTCCATTTGAGGTCACTGGGTGTAGGGTTTAGCTGCCAGTTTTATTAAGCTTGTGGTTTCCCCTCTATCTGTATTCATATCCTAAGTGGTAATATGGGTAACATGGGAATGAGCTGTGTCCCACAACAGACAGGTGTGACGGTCAGGTGTTCACATTACGGCGATATGGCATAAGTAACCATTAACATCATGAATATAACTATAACTTAAACAGGAAGGAGATTCTGGATGCTGCACTTATCTGCCAGTCAGCTGAAACCTTCTATACACACTCCACACTCCAGTAGTGTTTATCGGCACTGTACTACTCTACTTCTCATGACATAGGTCCTATGTAATGAATAAGAAACCCCATGAACCTTTTAGTCACTTAAGCAGCCATCATTAAACCTGAACCTCATTAAACCTGAACCCCAGTAACAATGCCTCAGAGTGTGCACTGTATTGAAGGGTTTAAATCTCACAGACAAATCTCTGCTCAATGCATGCTTTGGTTTTATGTTTGACATCTCACGCTAAACAATAAGAAACCTGAGTGATAAATCTGGGATCTAATTCACAAAGCTGAACATTGGGCATAGTGACAAATCCAACAAGAAGCAGAGATGATTTAATTAAGTAATATGTAATAAAATATAAGAAGTAACTCTCGCCTGCGTGGTAACGGCCAAGAAGTATCGATTAGCTCTATAAATAAATGTATATGGTATGTTGCAAATGTTTTTATGAATCATTTTTATATTAATGGTGCAGAACAGCCTGGATGCATTCCCAGATTTCTAATACACATCTCATGTTGACTTGTACAGTAAAATCCACAAGGGTGTTTTTTTCATTGCACACTACAGGCAATTTGTAAACAGCAATTAGCCTAATCTGCATATCTTTGGACTGTGGGAGCAAACTGAAGTACCCAGAGGAAACCCACCAAGCATGGTAAGAACAAGCAAACTCTACGCACACAGGACCGAGGTGGGAAGTGAATCCTGGACCAAGGAGGTGCGAGGTCACAGTTGCTTCATTGCATCCTAAAGAAGGAAGCTTATGGGGATATATTGAAGCAACATGTCAAGACATCAGGCAGGAAGTTAAAGCTGGGTCTCAAATGAGACATGCAAATGGACAATGACCTCCAAGAATCCTTCCAAGGTTGTGGTAAAATGACTGAAGGACAATAAAAGTTGATGTGTTGGAGCAGCCCTGACCTCAATCCAGTAGAACATTTGTTAGTTACATCACTTCTGTCTGGAGGAATGGGTGAAAAATCCAGCACCTTATTTTAAGAAACTTGTCTATAAACCTCTGAGCCACTAGGAATGTGATGTAAAAGTAATAAAAGCTGAAATAAATCTTTCACTTGACTATTATTCAGAAATTTTACATTCTTAAAATAAGTTTAAATGGATTTGGATAAGGTGTGTGACTGACAACTTTCAGCTTCAACTGTATCATAATGGGATATTGCAATACATACTGAAATATATTAAGAAAACTCCAAACACCTCAATGAGTTTAAGACAACTGTGACGACTGTGAAACTGGACTGAGTGTAAAAGCATTTAGTCCAATTATTACCCATGTTTCACAAAACTAAGGTAAAACCAACAGTTCTGGAAAAAGGCGGCAACGAAATGTGCAGTTTTTCAGATCACTAAAATGATCCAGTCGCTCCAAAAGGGAGTCATTCCCCACAGAGGCCCTTGTTAAAATGTCTAGCAGAAATATATTTACAACCCCTGACAACTGGACATGTGTGAAATTTTAGGCAACTCATCAGTTTAATTTATATTAAGTCGTAAAATTATGCATAAATGGGCCGCAGTCAAATTAAATGACAGCTGAATTTCAGGTGTCAAACTGCTAGCTGTCTGCTAAACATAACTTTAGCTAACCAGCTAACTGAAATCTTTGTAATTTAACAAGATATGATTGCTTGCTGAGGTAAGAACGCATGTTCAAACCAACAGCCAGGCTCTGTTCGCTCCATTTGCCAATTTATGGATTAACCAGGGTTTAGGTGGAGTCACCTCCTGCCAAGGTTGCGACCAACAGCTGGTCTTGCCGCTCTTCCGAAAACCTGCAGGTGGCGTCACCGAGGGTTTCTCCAGTTCACTTTACACATTCTATGGACCAAACCACTGGACACATGTATAGCAGATACATCATACACTGAAAAAAAAGTGTGGAAAATAATGTAAATAAGGTAAAATTCAACTAACGAGAATTTGTGTGGTAGGAAATTGTACTTCAGCCGGCCACGAGAGGACCTCAGAGACATTTGAAGCACTACAGACCTTTTATTTTCTTGATGTTTTTAGCTCAGACTCTTCATGGCCACCGCGATCCTGCACTTTACTGCAGGTAACATAACACAGAGAGTGAGAGTGGTTGTCAGTCAAGCTTTTTGAACTTTCACACACTCGTTCTCATTTGCACACACACACTAATTAAGGCCTTTTGTTAAAGCCTCCCACTGACCCATTACTTCACACCTCCTCACAGGTCTTGACCTTTGCCCTTGCCCTAAATAAGAAAAACCACATGGTCTCAGTATGCAAAGTCCCCCTGACCCCGTCTCCTCTTTTAGACTCCCCCCTGCTGAGGTTGATTGAAGTGTCTGACTGACAGACAGCTCCTAAACAATGCTAACAGCTCAAGAGTGACACAACACAGAGAATGCAAATCAGTACGAGGGTGTGGTGGTGAATGTAGCGTTAAATTCTCTCCATAAACCAGCCCCAGCCCTCACGAAATGTTCCTCCTCCTCCAGCAGGAAGCTGTACCACAGCACTAACCAAGGGATAAACTCCGACTTTTCTGTACCACAAATACCTCTCAATTTAAAAAGATCAACACCAACATCACCCATGAGGAAATGATCCTTCTTTGCAGAACTGCTTTAATTCAGACTCATTGTAGAGTTTTCATGTATCAACTGGTCCTGCCTCCCATTTAAGTGGGTGTTAGGTTCACCCTCGTCACACGTCCACTCCCAAATCTTAATGTTGTTTGAGCGGAATTCATGATTTTATTAATTATGCAAAGCATTTCCTTACAACCACCACCCCCACTACCAGGTCCAACTGCTGCTATGATCCGTTGATCCTTATTGTTGAATGCTGTTAGGTTTGCACCAGAAGTAAGGGAACACATCTTTTACTTTTATTCCATCAAAGTTTGGGCATCTTTGACAAATATATGTTCTTCTCGGTTACCTGGTCTCTTTATAACGGTGTAATCATGAACACTGATCTGAGTCAAGTGAGGCCTAGAGGTCCTTGGTTGGTTCTTTTTGGACTTCCTGGATGAGTTGTCCATGTGCTCTTGAAGGTACTGTTCTAAGATTCCTCCATTTGGACATAATGGCTCTGGCTGTGGTTCACTCTTTCCTGACTGATATAATAACTTCCTCCTCTCTTTTATAAATTTATTTATTTATTTTTTCAAATGACTGAGATCAAATGAAATATTGAGAGCAACCAGAAGCTGTGTCCTATGAGGTCAGAATTGTAGTTATTAATCAGGAAAGGTGTTGTAGATAGGTGGAAATAGTTGTTCACTAAGGAAGACTTGGGTAATTTCAGTCCTGAAACAATTGAAGCAAATGCATGTGCAAGTCATCACAGGAAATCTGTTTGTACCAATGCAGTTCAAGCCATGGGTACTGAGTGCACCATCCTCAGTTATCACTAGCGTGAGGAAAACAGAGAGCATGGGGCCATCCTAGGCACGATGTGAAGAGAACTCAAACCAGAGGTGTTTGTTGGCTTTTACTTGAGTGACTTTATGGTTTAATCAAACTGAATCAGCAGCAATGGTGCCTGTGTTTTTACATAGACAGTTATCAATTAAATTTGGTTAAATTACATTACTAAGGGGGCAATTTCTTTTTCACACAGGTTCAGTAAATGAAATAATCATGTAAACTGTATTTTGCGCCTGGTTGTGGAACTTATACTATATAACTTTAGTTTAAAGATTGGAAAAAAAATTCAGTGTGACAAATGAGCAAAAATAAAAGAAAATATAAAAGGGGCATATACTTTGGAACAGCACCTGATGCTGCGACCGCTACATGTGTGTAAATGTTGTAACTCATGTCATTTATTATTTTTATGAAAATAATTTTTTTAAGTACTTATATATGCATATGTATGCATGTAGATACAGTATACTGTACTATGCAAAACATGTGGTTCAATCTCAGCAGCAACCTCATTTCCCCTCTTGTCTGTTTTAATCACTCTGCATTCAGTCACCAGTATAGTAATCACAGAGTGTTTTTTCATTAGTTAATTAAAAGGTGCTTTGAAATCAATTGGCACTTTTCTGAAAATGTTGAAAATTAAATACTTTCAAAACACTCCAAAATTATACTATGACCAATATAATATATTTAATTTAAAAAATAAACCTTTCCCAATATAATAACACAGTGGATTTCTGTAAATAGTAATAATAATAATAAAAATAAATACATAAAACTACATTTTAAAGTTACCTAGTATTTTCACCTTTTAGTTTTATGCATTTTTTGATTAATTTTTGGTTTTAGGTTTATGCACCCGGGAAGTTAATCACACATTGGGGTCTGAACCCATGAGCTCCTGATTCTGATTATAGTAATGGGTCTTGAGCATAATAATGTATTAAACCTGCAGCACATTTGAATGTACATACTCTTTCTTTCTCTCTCTCTCTCTCTCTCTCTCTCTCACACACACTCACACACTCTCTCACTCACACACACACACACACACACACTACTCTTCAGACATGAAAGACAAACTCCAGGAGGTCAGACTTGGGTTTACCTGTTTTTAATGAACCCTGATTACAGTTGTAAAAAGGAGAGACTAGAGTACATGACCTCGCAACGAGGAGTTACAGATCCGAGTGTTACTGAAAGTATACGCGCATACGTCAGGTGAGGAAGGGGTTAATACAGGTACGCAAAGGAAACAGACACCTTACACACAATAAAGAGAACTCTTCATTGTTCTACAGTCCACCAGAATGCAAAAATATATATATACACAAGAGATAAAAAAAAAAAAAAAAAAGTGGATACATTTAGATTAAAAAAAAAAAAATAAGGTGATAGCGTAACAATAGCGTAACCCTTTAACCTGGCTTTGTAACAATTAAAAACTAAGCAGGATACAAATCAGGAGTTGCGTCCATACTGCAGAATACACTTTTAAGAAAGGGTACAAAAAAATAAAATATAATAAATCGGTATGTTTAAAAGTTATAACTGATCACATGACTAGGTAGAATAAAAACATTGTCTATAGAGCAAAGATATGAAAATATATAGAGATATAGAGTGTTTTTTTCAGTTTTTTTTATACAAGTATGATTACGCAAGTAAGGCAGCTTTTAGGTAGCGCTGGTGTGTAATGCAACGACATGGATGAACTTAAAAATATATATATATATAAAGCGAAAGAAGGGAAACGGGCACTTTTTGTACTGTAATAATTGGTAGGGGTGTGTGTAGGGGGCATTAAACACATCTTAAATTATCAGACCCATCTTGGATGTTGCGTTCCGCTGACGTGAGGGGTGTAACATTACAGCCTGCTTTATCTCCTGAGTCAGGTGAGAGCCACTCGCTCTGACTCAGTCCAGCTTAATGAAGTATATCCCTGTCTGTGTGTGTGTGTGTGTGTGAGAGTGATAGAAATGCTTAAGTTACAATCGCTTTGTCTTTTCTCACCTAACACTTTATAGCTCCTGCAGGACGCCTCAAACATCACAAACGAGGTCGCCTCATGCAGATTTTATTTTAAACGTTCTTATGTTTAAAAATAGAATTATCAAAACTATTTGAAAGTTCCGAAATATAGATAATCTGTATCAAATATATATATCATCATCATCATCATAAATGTATTCAATATATATGTGGCCTTTATTTAGTTTTAATTGTTTCTGCCAAAACAAAAAAACAAACAAAAAAAAAAAAACACCACCACCAAAACATCTGAGGTTACGGCGCATTCGGTGTGAATGTGAGGAGAAAAAGAAAAAAAAAAAAAAGGCACATCGCATTTTTGTAAAAGGCTTCATGGACCGCAGACTCATCGAGGTTCAGGTCTTGCTGACCTACGCCTGAGATTTACACCTGCTTTTTTTTTTTTTTTTTTTATACTTTAGACTGGAGCACATGAAGTTAGTTCATAAGCTTCGATTCGTCCTTCTGTTGTCGGAGCAACTACCTCGGGACTCGCCTTCGAGTAAAACTGATTATGAAGTGTCGAAGCAGGCCCTCTATACACTCGTACTTGGTCTCGGCGAGCTTTAAACAGGACAGAATAAACTCTACTCCGCATCAGGGACGTACGCATGTATGAAGGTCCCTCTAACTGGACCCCTGTTCTGGACCCCAAGAGCGGTATAAGGCAGTGTTTCGCAGTTAGTGTGTGTGAAGGCAGAGACTGGTTTGGGGGCATGTTTTATTTAAAGCGAGGGTAAAATGTCAGTACAGATAAATTCTCAGCACCGTCTCTTTCCTTGTGGAGCACTGCTTCAGGCACTTGGTTGTTAATCGGCTTTGAAATCCGTCGACGCTCCTCCATTTAATGTAAATCGTCTCAGAGTGTCCAGAAGAAAGGACGTCTCCGGTATAGTTTGTAACAGTGACATACGCCGTGGTCACATACGCCAAGTGAAACGTATTGAGAAGTTCAAGCGGACCAAGCGGGTTAAATGCGGGTGCTGTGGAGAAGGAGCCATCAGTCCCGGCAGTGTCCTGTAGTGTGTCTCTGTGCAGGTGTTCCTGTTTGTGTTCCTGCTCTGCAGTTCTGTTCGATTTCGTCTCACACGTGAGAACAGCATGTAGAGTTCCCTCCTCAGATCCCGCTGTTTTCTAAAGACAGTTGTGCCGTTGCTTTCTGAAGCTCAGAACTGACCCTTCTCTGGCCGGCCACCAGGGGCGTGGCCAAGCAAGTCAGGCCCCTTCCCTCATCATTAGGGGCTTCTCGGGCTGAAGGTTCGTCCTTTTCGGCACGGCTCTTTTTGTCTTCGGCCTCCTCGGTTTCTGCCTCCATTCGCTGGTCCTCGCTCCAGCGGCGCTTGAAGCGCAGTTTCAGCGGGATGCATTGCGAGCCACCGGGGCTGCTGGGACTACCCTCTCGGGGTTCAGCTTTGAGACAGGGCAAAGTCATGCCGATCCCGAAGCCGACGCCACCAGAAGGGGGTGCTGCTGGTGTCTTAAAGACGTCCTCTTCGAGATCATCCTCGTCGTTGTCTAGGATTCCATCAGGGCAGGGCAGAAGGGCGGGACCTCCGTTGCAGTGTGATGGCGCAAACACATCACAACTGTCATCTTCCTCACTTATATCAGTGACCTCTACATCCTCCTCTGACTCTATGTCTGAGACAGGCTCAACCTGAAAAACAAAAGGGGTGGAGTTTTGAAGCTAATCTTCTTTCGATTGCAGATCAAATTTCTTAGCTAAGGTATCTAACTAATGTATCAGTGAACTAACTAAAAGTAATCAGCTTAACTTACTAATCAGCTATCCTGTTTAGATATTCAAGTTATTTCATGCTAACAAATTCAGTACTGACCTTGATCTTTGGCGGGCCTGTAGTGCTGGCCAGCTCAGTGGGGGCAGAGCCACCTTCACCCAGGAACAACCCAGAGGAGCCGGACCCAGGAGGGACCTGTCCTGATGCCGAGGGGGCCGGACCATCGCGGTGCTTTCGTCCCAGCGGGGGTGGCTGAAGCTTGAATTTAAAGGGTGAGGGGTGTTGCTCTTCAGCCTGCTGGTGGTGCAGCGGGTGAGCAGCAAAGTGGGTGCCCGGATGTGGCCCTGCCAGGCCCTTATCGGGGCGCTGTGGTTGGGGTACAATAATGCTGGGGTAGTGTGGGAAGGCACGTGGACTGAGGTGGTAGTTGTAGACACTCTGCGCGTGCGCTTGCAGGTAGAGCTTCATGTCTTCAGGACTGAAGGAGAAGCGTGACCCGGGCATGGGTGATGCCAAGGAAGGAGAGGGTGTATAGGGCAGGTGTGAGGTTGGTGTCGAAGTCATGGAGAGAGCAGGTGAGAGCTGTGGGGGCAGAAGAGGGCCACCAGGCAGAGGGGAGGCGGGGAAGGGCACCGGGGCAGGAGGAGGGACTCCATACATGCGGAACAGAGAGTCGTGAGTGAGGCGTGGATGGTGGGGCAAAAACAGAGATCTGAAGGCCCGCTCTGCTGGGCGCTCATCTCCGCCAGCGATGCCCACCTCCTCCAGCTCCGAGGCTACCGAGGTGCCATCACTGCAGTCAGAAACGGACCCCCGCGCCGCCCTTCGCGCCACGCTGGTGAACACCCCGGGACTGCGCAGCTCCTCACTGTTTGGGGAAAGAACATCAGACGGAGTAGAAGGAGGGAAACGAAAGTGGGTTCCAACACCCGATGGGACAGGAGGAGCACTCTGAGGCACACTGGAACCTGGCACCGGAGCAAGAAATACAGAACAGGAAATGAGGTTTATAACAAAGAGCAGACGCATATGGATATCTCTCATCAATTATCTCTGTTTATTGTCAAGTTTACCTGCAGACCCCATGTCAATGAAGGGGTAGTTGACTAGCACAAGCTTGTTGAAATTGAACTTGTAGGTGAACCTTTTCCCTTTAGTCTTGTGCAGGATCCGTTTATTGTAGTAATATCTGGAGGAACATGTTAAATTATAAAATGTTAAATTATAACTGGTTTGGCCAAAAGATCTGTGACAAAAAGAACATTAGAGAGGTGATGCAGAACTTTATGGTGGTCTGGAGAAATTACACAACTCAAGCACACTGATCTCTCTTTTAACAAGTGCTCTTTTCCTCTTCTTCTAGCTTCCCATGTTAATACAAGTTTTTCCACCTTTAACTCCTTGATGCTAAAAAGAAGGTCAGGGTCACAGCGTGAATGTACACACATTGCAGGAGGTGTGAAGGCCATTAAATTAGGACACAGTCTGTGTGTGTAAGAGAGAGGTCAGTTGTAAGGAGCACTCGTCGCTTCAGTGCAGACTGATGCGATATGGATGATTACGGCACGCCAAGGACAGGTTCAGTGGGTTTGAGTGGGCATTTGCTGTTGCCGTGGAGACAAACGCGAAGACATGAAAAACATGCAGACAGACAGAGAACAGTAAATGGGAGAAAAAAAAAAGGCAATAAAAACCAGAAGAAAAAGAGTGAGCTATGAAAAGGGCACGATTTTTTGGTAAAGTCTGAACACTTTCATGTGTTTAAAAAAAATAAATAATAACGAGCACAAGAGGCTGATAAAACGTGTGAGAATTAGACGTTACAAGATTGTGGCGATCCATCACGTGTAACACTGACGTACTGTGAGACAGATGCAGTGCTAGTAAGCGCCAGCAGGGTAACACGTGAGCGACGTAACGATTAAACGAACAAACACCAGGCAGTTCACATGAGCCTCAATACTTGGTCTTCACTCGTGTTTTATTGAACCCTCTCCCAAAAAAAAAAAAAAAAAAAAAAAACTCACACATTATTTCCAGGAAAAGCGCACAAAAAAAAACTGTTCTGCTGGTACTGATGCAACATTTGGCGCTTTTCCACTGCATAGTACGGCACGACACAGTTCAGTTCAGCTCACCTTTGGGGGGTTTTCCACTGGGAACAGTACCTGGTACCTGGTCCTTTTTTTAGTACCACCTCAGCCGAGGTTCCAAGC
>JAQQZT010000021.1:15664746-15686701 GCA_030068275.1 Clarias platycephalus
GTGTGTGTGTGTGTGTGTGTGTGTGTGTGTGTGTGTGTGTGTGTGTGTGTGTGTGTGTGTATGTGAGAGAGAGAGAGGGAGTCTATACTCTATGTGTATATTAACACACCAGTCTCTGTACAGATCAGACCTTTCCTATTTCCATCCTCCCCTTCTCCCTTTTACCCCCACCACACACACACACACACACACTCTCTCTCTCTCTCTCTCTCTCTTTGTTGGATGGAGAGAACAGAAAGTCTCATATGGAAGTAAAGTATAGTATTATATCAGTTGTAGAGGACAGGGCGGTTAATGGATGGACAGAGCCAAAACAGGCTATAGGGCTGAGGGAAAACGCGTGGCAGAGTGAGGACGGAAAGAATGAGCTCCAGTCTGTGTGAGTGTGTGTGTGTATGTATGTGTGTGTGGCCTCCCACCGTCTCCGTCTATACCGTGAGTGGAAAATGTGCGTTTGTGTTTCGCCGTGTGGGCTAGTGTGATGTCATGAGAATGTCGTTAAGCACATTGTGCGTGTGCGTGTCCGTGTGTGTGTGTGTGTGTGTGTGAATGAAAGTTTTAAAGATTCTGTTGAAGTGTGACAGGACGTCTCGGCTTGCCTGTCGTGTGTGTGCGTGTGTGTGCCAGAACGACTGTGCCAGCGACCTCAGCCATGCGCCACATCTGTTGCCACGGTCACCGCTCTCAGTCTACACACAAAGCCCACACACACACACACACACACACACAAAACCGAGCCGATAATAATAGCAGCATTTACTGTAATAATAATAACGGCACATTCTAAGATCTGTGCCATACTTCAGCCTGCACTTCTGTGTGTGTGCGTTTGTGTGTTTGAGAACACTGACTGCATGCTCTCTGACAATCACAGTTGTGTTTTTTTTTTTTATCTGTGATGTGATGTAATAATGAATTCTGTGGTGTGACATGTAAATGTGACGGGGCAGCTGGGCGGCTGAGGGCCCGGGGTTTCAGGGGTTTCGGGGATTTCAGGGGTTTCAGGGCCCCAGAGTTTCTACCGCTGTCCCATATTGACTGACTGCCTGCTGTTCCAGCGGTTATATCGCCAGAACTGAAATGAGACACAGATGCAACCAACCGAACACTCACCACAAAAATGTCTTTTAAAATCTTTTCTTTCACTCTGCTTTTCCATCCCTCAAAGAAAGAACGGTCAGGTCATATTCATTATTTATTCTTCTATTCTTTTATCCTCTGATTGATACACTTCACTCACTTCCAGCATTATTAGGTCCTGTAGCACCATACGTCATGCTGAATGAGAACTCTTCTGACTCCGCTTTCTGCTGTCTGTCACCAGGTGGCGCTTTTATGGTTAAAAATCCAGGTTGTATGTTGGTAATGGGGGGGTGGGTGGGTGGGGTGGATTTGGGGTGTTGCAGTTAGCAATGTGACCTCACACCTCCAGGTTCGAGGGTTTGATTCCGGCCCCAGGTCTGTGTGTATTGCTGGGTTTCCGCTGGGTATTCTGGTTTCCTCCCACAGTTCAAAGACATGCATATTAGGTTATTCGCTTGAGTGATTGAATGCTCTGAGATACACCGGCACCTCATCCAGGGTGTACCTACCTCGTGCCATGAGCTCCCTGGGTTAAGCTTCAAATCTCCCCTCTTTGACTTTCTGTACAGGATAAGCCCTATAGACAGTGAGGTAACCTGTGGCACACAGTCATGTAAACCAAGTAAAGACATACAGTATGTAAAAATACTAAAATCTACCTCTTTAAATTCTAAAAGACACCAAGAGACAACTGTGTGATGCTCTCGGTGTGTCATCCTGATTTTCTATCTCTGCTGGATTCAGTCATCTTCCGTAATGGCTTAAATCAGATCTTGAAATACCTAATGTATCTGGTACCAACAATTGTACCAAATCACAGAAATCAAACTTCATGATTCTTCATTCTGATGTTTGATTTGACCATGTAGCTGTATCTGCCTGATTTTATACATTTGCTGTCTGATGATTGGCTGATTAAACAGCTATGTAACCACCATACACATACACATACAAAAAGTCTCATCACTCACTCACTCATAGTCTTTATCACTTTATCCTGTATTCAGGGTCGTGGGGGGCCAGGGATCGCCACAGCGGACTATCTGATCTACACACAACATGGCACTGGTTGTTTACACCGGATGAACAATTGGCACAGATTTTAAACCAGATGCCCTTATTGACACAGCCCTCCAATTTGTCCAGAAACATTGTCTAAGATGTGTTTCTCTGCATCTTCAGACTTGTACATATGGTTGTTTCAGCACACTACAAACTGGCACTTGAATCATAAGATTTCATGAACCAGGCTCTCCTCCAGTCCTGGTTGTAGCTGGCACGGTCCATGCTGCCTGTCCAATCCCAAACACTGCATCATGAGCTCTGAGGAAAAAACACCCACTCTGTTCTCATCTCACAGGTAAGGCTTCAGTTAAAAGAGTCTAGTTTGTCCATTCCGCGTTCGGCCGCTAGAGGGTAGTATTGTTCAGCATTCATATATTTTCTCTTGTTTTATACAGTATTTTACACTTTTGTTCTGTTTTTTTCTTTTCTTTTTTTACTTCATCGAAATTAAATATCAGAAATTGTATGAAGATTGATCAGGTTTAGTTTAAATAATTAGGTCACTGAGGTCAGTCTAGGCCTGACAGTGCTGCAGTACCTTTGCTTGCCACGTAGACTTTTCCCCACTAGTCAGGTCTTCCAGACACAGCATGGATTATGAGAAAGATACCACTTCGTCCAAATACTGTTTCCAACTACCATATCATCAACTTCACCATCTGGTACTAAAGACAGCCTTGGATGAATTTGGGACAGTATGAATCTTCACTTCTTATTCCTCTTTGTGATGCTCACGCAGTGTGGTGCAACTGTGTCACATCAAGCTGGTGTACTGACTGTTTTGGGAGAAATGCATGAAGATGATAAACTGAACATTAACATTGATATTGCTTCTCAAGACCTGAAATTTTTCACCCTATAAGTGAATAAGGTTTCTGGCTCTTGCTGTCAGTGCTAATTCTGTCACTACTGACCCTGACAAGGTGACTGCTATCACTCCTGCTATCATCATGAGGAGAGGTGGGTACTCACTTTGACACCTTACAAATTTGATATGGACCCCAAACTTGGTGCCAGGAACATTGCTGCTAATGGATAGAGCCAACACATGTCTAACCCATGTCATTGTGTGAAAACATTGCCTGAAAGTTAAAATTCTGTTAAAGCCGAGGACATTGCATTTGATTCTGTTGGAACTGTTCTCAAGACCATTTGGTCACATCACTCCGGTTCAGATTCTTGAGAGTCTGAGATTAAACTGAGCATTCACAACCCACTGCTATGGTACCTCAGCTTTCATACACCATAATGCCACTGGATGAGTCTAACATCAAACAGCTGGCTCATGGGGCACTGCCAATCAAGGAGTGACATGAATGTGAGTCTAAGCTTTAAGATGGGAATGCACACTAAGATAAGGACCTAGGAGTATACAGTGTAACCTTGGATTACGAGCATAATTCGTTGCGGAAGTGGGCTCGTTTTCCAAAACACTCGTAAATCAATGCAAAGTCCCATAAGAAATAATGGAAACTTAAATTATTAGGTCCACAGCCCAAAAAAATTAATACATAGAAATAATTAATACAAAATATAAAGTAAAAATAAAACAAATTAACCTGCACTTAAAAAGTAAAAATAAATTAATGTAAAGGCGAGAGGTTTCAAGGTTCCACTGTATAGTGCCAGAGTCTTCCTGTCAGAGGGAATGCATGTTGTTCATAATTGGTCCACTAGGGGCACCAGAGGACGTTGTATCTCACCAGAGTTATCTCCTCCTTCCTTTGGCAGTAACATGGTGCAGTGGATGAGTCCTGACTATTGACATTTTCAACCAGGAGATTTGGTATATATGCTGCAACAACTGTGTTCCAAATGTTCCAGGAAGACTGTGATTTTGTTCTGACATGTCAAATAGAATGTAGACAAATTGGTTTTAATTGTATTTATACATTTTTATGGCATTTGGCAGATGCCCTTGCTCAAGGGCCCAACCTCTGGCAACTTGGTGGTGCTGGGGTTTGAACCCAGGACCTTCCTATCAGTTCTCCAACACCTTAACCACTAAGTTGCCCCTGTTTATTATAAACAGCATTTGTGGTAATTTTGAAGAATGAGTTGTGAACCTTGAGTCAAGATATTAAATGAAAGCTAGCATTTAAGTAGCAAACGTTTTTCAGCTGCTCTTCTGCTCCACTGTGTACTATCAAATAAGCTGATCAAAATGATACTGAAATTAATTCTTGAATATTCAGTGTTCTAACCTGGTGAGATGTGACCCCATGGTTGTCTACACAGCCTTCAGTTTGGTCCAGAATAAAAAGTTCAATATATAATATATCCAGAGAGATAGGATTTACATTGTTTTAATATTGAGCTATTGGGAACACATCATATTCAACCTGTGTCTGTTCCCTGAAGCTACAGTACACAACATGCCAGAAACATGCAGCAATGTTACTGAACATCTAAAGAATGAAACTAAGGAAGCTAAAGAAAAAAACGTTATATAAAATACTGTTGCTTAGGCAAATGCAAAGGAATGCTACAAAGCAAATATACAGAAATTAAAATTTACACAGGACAATTAAATATAACAAGAAGAAGGAAAAAGATGTAATGGCAATTATGAGTGTCACAACAAAATGAATGATGAATTAACAGATTAGACTAGATTGGATTAGGGTCATGGAGATTGCATGTTCTCCCCGTGCTATGCGTATATGCGCAAACAGATGTAGAAATTCTAGACTCGGGCACTGGGCTTGGAATGGACAATGGTTATTTCTGTACATTGTGCTGCCCAAGCGAATCTTGAGCAGGGTCTTACTAATTGATTTAATAAATTGTGACATGCAGCGCATACAATTGGCACAGTGGAAGCGTGGAGGATCCGTAACCCAGAGGTCGATGGCTGGAAACCATCTCCTGCTAATCCTTGATCATTTGGACATACAGTGAAACCTCAGATTGCGAGTAACGCGGTTTGTGAGTGTTCCGCAAGACGAGCATAGATTTTTAATAAATTCTGACTTGGAAAACGAACAGGTCTTGGTTTACGAGTACAGAGTATCATGTATCACGCATGCGCTTCTTGTTTTGACGCCGAGCGTCACGTGATCACAACTGAGCCAATGTTTTTTCTCTCTCTTGTGCTCCGGAATTGTGGGTAATCGTCTCCCCTGCTGGGTCTTAGTGCGCGTCTCTTACTGGTATAATCAATATCTGTGCACGCATGTACTGTTTACTTTGTGACTATGTGTGTGTGCGTAAAACATATTTTATTTCTCTCTGTATGCCTGTATGTACAGTGCGCGTGTAAAGCAAAAGCAAGTCTCATTAAAGAGGTTAAAGATCCATTTTCTCTCTCTGCTCAAGGCTCAGCCTGCTCTTTGTGTCTGTGTGCGCACGCTCATTGGACACCATGCCACACACACACACACACACACACACACACACAGACCCCTCCTACTTTCGCCTTCACAGACACACACAGACACACACTCTTCCTCTCTGCTCTACACAGAAACACTGCTCTCTTGCGATTCTTTTCAAAGGTAAAGTGGAGGTTAATTAGTTTTATTTTTACTTTACAGCAGTGATTCCGTTAGTGTGTCGCTCAATCGAGTGTCATTAGAAAGATTTCCCCATAAAACAGTGTTTTCATTGTGCGCGCGCATGTGTGTATGAAAAGAGTGGAGGAAGGGTAACTATGTAAGACGAGAAGGTTGAGAGGGGACTTACTTTAGATTCACTCACACACACACACACACACACACACACACACACACACACACACACACACACACACACTTATCTGTCGGGATTTATTTTGACTTTTTTTTTTATGTAAAGTGCAGGTTAATTTGTTTTATTTTTACTTTATATTTTGTATTAATTATTTTTATGTATTTATTTTTTGGGGCTGTGGAACGAATAATTAGAGTTTCCATTATTTCATATAGGAAAATTCAATTTGATTTATGAGTGTTTTGAAATATGAGCCCACTTCCGGGCAAACAAATTGTGCTCGTAATCCAAGGTTGCACTGTATATGTTAAGACACTCATAACTTCTACTGCCACCCTTCCTTACATGTATTATTAAATTAGTACATATCTCTATATTTTTCTTGCTTTAAAATTTTCCATTGTACATACTTAAAGAACTTTCTATAAATTTGATTCTTTTCATTCCTACCTATATTTTTCTGGTCATTGGCAATGGTGTAAACATGTCACTGCATGTCGTACTGTGCACGGTTGTGTAGGTGATGAATAAATTTGAATTTGAAATTAGAAACTGTCTAAGGAACATGCAGACTTTGAACAGACTGGAGAAAAACACACCAGCCAAGGGATTGCAATTAAGCAATGTCGGCTGCCTCGCTGCTGCGATTATCAGGAGAATACAGCAACAGGAGATGTACTGGGGGCTTGTCCTGGACAGCTTGATGTCCTCCCATAACATACTGCCTGTAGCTGTCACGTCACTCCTGCGCAGTGTTTAAATAATTGATTTAGGAATGATTTAAGCATTTCTGTCCACTAAGTCAGTGACCACTCAATCCTTCTGCCAGTCTTGTCATTTCAGGACTGGATTAGTGCAGCTTGCTCCTGGCAGCTTTGCCTCTGACTGCCATTCAACCTGTGCAACTAATCTGCAGGACCCGTCTCCAAAATTCCTAAATGTGTCCACAACACACCATTGGTATGCTTCCTCATTTGGCTTTCTGTAGCTACCAACATCTAATTCCAAATGATGATGCTTTCTTTAAATGCAAAAACAAGCCAGCACCTATGTACTTCATTGCACTCTTCACATTTCACACTCACCGGTAGATGTCAAGCGATTCTTGAGCAGTGACCCTGAACGGATCTGAAGCACTTTCTGTGCTCAAGAATTTCTTGTTTTCCCATACTAACAGAAACACTTCCAAAAACTAGTGATAGGAATTAGAGCATTACTTTAGTCAGGTGTGCAAGGGTGGCACTGAACACATTACTTAGGGCGCAGAAAACTGCCGTAAGGTGAGCATTAAGGGTTGATGGCTTTGGAACAAGTCACGGCTAAACAGAAAACTTAACAGAGTTACCAGAAGAACTCATATTTTCTGAAAACTGATTTGTCATGCAATATGTTGCTTTCTTTACAGGCATGCAAATATTCTTCTGTAATGTTATTATTCATTGATTTTTATGGTATGTTTGGGAATAATTAAAGGTTTTGTACATAATAAAAATATTTAACACCATACTAAAGATAATATGGTAAAGATAATTTTTGCATAGTACTGTACGTTTACTGTATATCAGCAGAATCAGAAGTCTACCTGAGTCTCCAATAACTACCTGGACTCCATATTAACATCAATTAACATCAACTGTTATACTGAACTGGCTGCCACCTAACACACGGTATAAATGCAGATCAATTTCTGTTCTCTATTTCATCCAAATGAGGATGGGTTCCCTGTTGAGTCCGGTTCCTCTCAAGGTTTCTTCCTATTGCCATCTCAGGGAGTTTTTCCTTGCCACTGTCGCCCTTCGGCTTGCTCACCAGGGACAATCTGACCATTTTGATTCATGCACACTCACATTCCATACAAACTTAAATAATTATTTTGATTGTGTCAAGCTGCTTTGCGGCAATGATAATTGTTAAAAGCGAAATACAAATACATTTTATATTTTTGCAGAAAATGTAAATGTTTACAAATACTTCATATATGCATAATTTTTATACACCCACTTTTAAAATTATTATTTTTTTTTTTTTTTTAACCTAGATGGGCAAGGAGCCATAAATGGTAACTCCAGTGGCCTTGATTTGCAACATAAAAATGTCAACATTCGAAAAATTCTCAAAAATTCTCAAAAGTAGAAAAAAAGTATTGGAAAAAGTCTTGAACTTTGGACGTATTTAAATTAGCGCCCTATAAAGAGGTAAGGCTACTCTGTACACATACTCACTCACTCATCATCTTTACTGTTTTATCCTGTGTACAGGGTTGCGAGGGACATGGAGCCTATCCCAGTACACTCTGGACAGGGTGCCACTCCATCGCAGGACACACACACATGCTCATTCACACACTACCAGCAATTCGGGAATGTCAATCTGCATGTTTTTGGAGTGTGGGAGGAAACCATAGTGTTTGGGGTGAAAATCACCAAGCACGGGAAGAACATGCAAACTCCATGCACACAGTTTACGAGGCAAGAATCGAACTCGGACCATGAAGGTAGTGCTAACCAGTGATGGGAGATGTTACTTTTCAAAAAAACTAATTAAATTACAAAATTACTGTCTTTAAAAAGTAATTAGTTACATTACAGCGTTACTTTCTGATAAAAGTAACTATTTCGAGTACTTTTCCATTGCAGAAAATGAAAACTCCTTAGTGATTCCTCATGCATGTTGTTTTAGTCAAGACCTTTATAATTATTCATCACTCAGTGAAGTTTGGCCCATAATCTGTTAACTAATACCCCTATCTCACCTACGCGGTTTCGCGTGGTGGCCATAAGTACAGTTCATCATGATTCATTACGAGTTTTGACGCTGTGATTAGGTTTCCATCCTTCCGTGCGTCGGTCCTCGCATAGTCAAACCGAATAGGTGAGATAGAAGTGTAACAGCAGGAATAACAGAGAGGGGCGGGTTATCAGGGGCGGGACTTGTAGGAAGACTTTCACACACACACACACATACACTAACGGATTGTGAATGATTGCTGTCTGGCTCACGGATTACATAAATTGTATAAATTGAATAACAGATTACACTTTTTGCAAATATAACTAAATAACTGAGTACTTAAATGTATGCGTTAGATTACTCGTTACATCCAAGTACTCTAACGCTCTACACTACTACGCCACCATGTACACACACAGATCCTTCTTCATGGTCAAAACATTAGTTTCACATACATTTCCCGCAAATCCATGTTGGCCGACCAGAAGCTTGAAAAAGTGGATCATGGTCTGATCTGAAACACATGAGATACTGCAGGTTTGGTGAATGCTTTTACACAACAAAAAAAATGTTCACACACAAACCCTGAAAAGAAATAGATTCCAAACATCATCACCCTGAAAATAGTTTTCCAAAATAACCTGTCTGCATGTGGCGAACACCCGGTGTGACGTCACTGCCCATGGGCCCTTTTGCCTCAAGAGGGCGCCAAATAGAAACAAAAAAATGTTACATAAATATAGTAATTTCCTGGCAGCTTGGATCCAACATGTGTATTTTCTTTACTGTTTATTAAACATACAAACAATTAATCAATTGAAAAAAACTATTATCAATTATCAACTGAGAAAAAAAAAACAGTATTGATCAGGAAATTTCCATGATGTTTTCCAGGATTTCAGACTAATTGTTCAAAAAAAAAATTTTTTTGTTGCACCCTTGCAGGAAAAGGAACTCAGATGAACTTTAGATAGATAGATAGATAGATAGATAGATAGATAGATAGATAGATAGATAGATAGATTCATTCATTCATTCATTCATTCATTCATTCATTTTTTATTCATCCCCATGGGGAAATTCACAAGATCCAGCAGTCCACAGATAGTTACAACCAGAAAATGAGAAAAATAAGGTCAAAACAATCCTATTTATTTTTTTTTAAAAAGGGAAAAGCTCCTGTGCATATTTGTTTGTGTTTAGTGAGAACGTTATGCTATGGCCTGACTACCCCCCCACGCCCCCCACCCCCATTGTCCTTTTTTGTACAGAGCATCTGTGTTAGCAGTCCAGTCCAGTTTGTCCTCCAGCTGCACCCCAGGTATTTGTTTGTCCTCACAAGCTCCACACAGTCACCACTGATAGTCACAGTTTCTGGTTGAGGCCTGGATCTCCTGAAGGACACCACCATCTCCCAGGTCTTAGTGGTATTAAGGGACAGGTTGTTCAGGTTACACTATGCAGCAAAGTCCTGGATCAGTTTTCTGTACTCCTCCTCCTTTCCATTCCTGATACAGCCCACGATCGCAGTGTCATCTGCAAACTTTTGTACATGGCAGGACTCTGAGTTGTACTGGAAGTCTGACGTGTACAGGGTGAACAGGACTGGAGAAAGCATGTTTTGTACACCACCACACAGGACTGTTATACACATGCACCCTCTGTAAAGGAACCAGCTCTGAGGATCTTGCAATCACTCACTTACTCATCATCATACTGCTTAATCCCGTACCCAGAGTCACTGGGAGGCTGTAGCCTATCCCAGGAACTTTAGGGCACAAGGTGAGGTACACCCTGGACAGGGTTCCAATTCATCGCAAGGCACTCACACTCACACACTATGTGCAATTTGGTAATGCCAATTAGCCTAATCTGCATGTCTTTGGACTGGAGGAACTCCTTGAATGACCCAAAAATATTGAAATGGATAGGAGCGAGGTCAAGTCTGTATGGGGATGTGGCAATAACTCCTAAATGAGTTCCCGAAAGAGTAAGCGGTTGCACCATTCAAATGTTTTACTGCAACTAGGTTTTACTAAAAACAAACTACACTGAGCCCTCAGGTTCAACCAACTTCAAGCGACTTGGATTCTGTGCCTCTTCATTCTTCTACCAGATGGTGAGAGCTTGATTTCCAAATGAAATGCAACATTTACTTTCCTCTGAAAAGAGGACTTTGGACCACTGATCAACAGTCCAGTTCATTTTCTCCTTAGCCCGGATAAGATGCTTCTGATGTTGTCTCTGGAACAGAAGTGCCTTGACTAGACTAGACTAGTGCTCTTGATGCACTGACTCCAGCTCTCCAAAAGCTCTCCCAAGATCTTGAATCAGCTTTGCTTCACAATCTTTTTAAGACTGTGATTATCCCTGTTACTTGTACACCTTTTCCTACCACATTTTTCCTTTTTGTAATTGATATTAGGAACTAATCTAATATTTTGAGATTCATTGAGATGTGAACACCAGTGGCGGCCAGTCAATAAGGGGCGCAGGGGTGCCGCCCCCTTAAAGTTAGGCAGAGAAGAATGCTACTTTAAACATGTAATTATTGAACATTATTTGTTTTAATAATTAAATAGTCATTTAGTCACAATATTCCGCTGTATTTCTTAATATAATTTATTTACAAATAAAAAAAATCTACATCTTGTCTATGTAGGCACGTAAATTTTTGAAAAGCATGTGATTTGAGGCTGAGCTCTAATTGTGTTTATTTTATTTTTTTTAATCATCCTTGGGGCTCAACACTGTGTGCCCCAAACCCTCCCACTTTTGTTCTTATTGAATCAATATTGTTTTTAAATATTTAGGCTCATGTGATTGGACCATTCTCAACGAGTCTTATTGACGGTCAGCAGATTGTTAGTTAATGTATTGAATGTATTGAATAGTGAAGCCAGCTAAATATGAGAGAAAATTCTGTATTTTCTTTGCTAAAATACCCCTTCGTAAGGCAATCGAACGAAGAAAGAAAAAAAGTTAAAGAGCCTGGAGAAGATCGACCTGATCTTCTAATTAAGCAGCAGTCGAGTGATCGCGGCCGAGCTTACACTCTGTGCTTTTCCAGCACTTCTTATGGCAAGCGGAGCTGGCTGACTGGATGCGATGAGAGTGATGCCTTTTTTATACTAGTAGTAATGATGCTTAATCACCCAATTAATTATATATATATATAAATTTATATATATATACTTTTTAAAATAAATTCTTTAATTAAAAAATTTATTTACTTTATGTTTAACTATACTGCATAAACCTTTTTTAAAAATAAATTCTACATTCTATGTAATGTCTATGTGACACGTAAATTCTTCTTCTAGTTTGCTCACAGTAATGGCAACAAGCATAATGAGCTCGAGGCGTTACTCACTCATTGGTCAGGCGGTTTATTATCACTGACCAATCACAGGCCGAGGTGATGACGTTAGCTCTTTTTCCACACATTTAGGAAGCAGAGGCGGGCTTAAGAGTAAAGAAAAAAAGCGGAAACTGATCCGTTATTGGCTGATTTAGCTGCTCGTGAATGGTTTGAAGCAGGAAACTAAATACAATCCTTCTGATTTGATTCAATATAGCAGAGCAGAGCATACTTATTATTTTATTTATTTGAAAAGGAACGACTTTTTAATTTGTTACTAATGGAATTCATTAATTTAAATAATTAATTGATAATTAAAGCAAAGTTCTTCAATTTTTTTTTATTTTAACAATATATGATTTTTAAAAAATAATAATAATAGACGATTAAACATTTATCTTTGACCATCCGGGTAATCCCCATTCTGCATGCCAGTGCCCCAATCCCCTGTGCTCAGGTGTTAGGTCGGGTAAATGAAGTCGTGCTGTATTCCCAGTCTGCTCCCTCCCACTCCGTTGTACTCGACATTCCCTGCACGCCCATTGGACAGTGAGGTTCAGGTTTGCCCAGCTGTTCGGTGTTTCCCCATCACCCGATTGGACCGAACCCTCTGTCTGTACAGTGCTCTCTGATAGTTGCCTTCCCCTCCTCTAACGCTCCTCGTATTCCTATTGGCTACTGTAACCGAGCTCGGGCGCTGATTGGCTGTGGCAGGGAGTTTTCAAGGCTTTGGACTTCATTCACCATTTTGCGTCTGTAGTGAAGCCCGAGCAATACGCGGCTGCAGCGACTCTCCTCCTCCGTTTGGAGTGCGGAAGAAAAAGCGGTTTATTTTTTTTATTATTAATATTAGGGGTTTAAACTCGCGCGAGGATCCGTTCTGTTGTTTTGATGTGTATTTATTTGATCAAGACTGTTACAGATCAAAGGGTGAGTTTAAGGCTTTGCGATCTACCTCCTGCAGCACTGCGGAGCCTCTTCTCTCTCGCTGTGTGTGTAGAGTTTGGGTGTTTTCTGGTACAGTTGTGTTTTCGGAAATGATGGCAGTGAAGCCTCGAGCTCACACAGAGCTGCACACTCACACTAAAACTTTTTTCTTTTTTCTTTCTATCTCTCTCTCTCGGATTCTATTCGAGCTTGTTACTGTGTAGCGATTCGGCTCGGGGGAAACTTGCGCAGTGGAGCTACAATGTAGCCATTAATAATTATTACTACAAATAATAATAATAACTTATATAGCCCTGTGTTGCAATGGATCAACCCGCCCTTCTGTTTCTTTGATGTCTAGATGTCTGGCGCTTGTCTGAGAGGAAACATATCTGTTGCTAGAATACTGCGCAGAGTGTTTTAAGCTTCTCACTATAAACCTGTAACCTTTATTTTTACACGTTCAAATGATTCCTGTGCGTTTAGATTGCCTGAATCGGACCGCATGACGTCACACGGCGGTGTTTTATGTCGCCTTTGTCAATATTTCGAGGCGTAAAAATGCACTGCGGCCTTGTGTTGTGGACAGGCCTGCGTCACTCCACTCCACTACTCTGTGTGTGTGTGTGTGTGTGAGAGTGTGTAAGTGAGATAGATAGGAGGTTGTACGCGCACCACAGCCACAACCAGGGCTCGACAGTACACTCCAGAACACGGAATTAAAAACAGTTTCATCTAAGGAAAGCTGATGAGGTTTTTGTGTGTGTAGATTTCAATACGACCTGCTGATTAATCCTCTTCCTGAATAACTTTATTTTAAGATTTTTTTTTTTTTTTTTTTTACTGATGGTGACACCTACCTTTTTGCAAACTGGTATTAAAGTGCAAAGTAACATTGTGAACATTGTGTTTTTGGAGTAATGCGACCCACACACATTATTACATTGTCGTACATTTGTAACACAGCATATCTTTCATTGTAAACCTTTACATTATTTATGATTGTTTCTAGCGCCAAACTGATCAGCACAATTCTATAGCAGTTAGATATTAATTCATTTTAGGATTGTGAGTCTAAGAAATGCGTTAAGGTCACTTGGGTCAACCACACTAGAACGAGAGATAGGAACAGAGAAATAGAGAGAGATAGAGAGAGCGAAATACCAGTAGACAAGGAATTCCCCCGCCTCCTCTGTTCCAGCCAAGAAACAAAAACCAGTGTGTGACTTGTCCAGGCAAGCACTTTTCTTGGTGTTGAGCTCAGCTTTGTTTTGGCATGTAGTAGGCTACTAAATGACATTAAGTTTCATTATACAATTAACACAATAAACATTTATTTAAATGAATGACAAAAACTATGACCAACAATTATTGCTAGTTTTAATCAAATATCAATTTATTTATTTATTTGCATTCTGTGTCCCACTGCAGGGCTGAATTTCCAAAAACACAATGCAGCAGCAAGAATAAGAAAAAGCAAAAGGGGCGGAATGAAAGAGGGAAACAGAGTGCCAGATATTGATAGCCTGGGATATATAAGGAAACTTAAGGATTAAACAATCTTGCACAAGCTTGAGTAAAAATGAAGCCTATAAAAAAACAAGGCAGACGGTCGCCTCCATCCACACGAGGCAAAGGGACTAAAAAAAGGGGGCTGACTGATGCGAGCCCAGAAGAGGAGAACAGAGACACGGAAGAAAAACCCAGGCTGTCACCCTCCTCTCCCAAGAGACTGATATCCTCGAATTCAGACTCATCACAGGATGAGCTAATTAAACCCATCAGGACCCCAGACACAGAGGGAAAAATACTGGATGTATCAGTGGATTATGAGAAGGCAAAGGAGCATTCTCGGAGCTTCAAGTCAGGCGGAACTCAGAGTGACAGCAACAGCCCTAATCCGTCCTCCAGCCGCAAGACAGCCACCTTTAAGGCCCGTGTGCCAAAGAAAAAATATACCTCTGAGCACTATGCTGGAAACCATGGCAATGATGGAAATTCCAGTACGCCCCCACAGAGTAACAGCAGCACACCTCAGAATTCCTCCAGTGCTAGTCAGGGCAGCACCCCTGGAGCAGAATCCACAGATATAGTCAGTCAGAGCAACCAGGTACCTGTGGCCAGCACCTCAGGGGTCATACAGAACAGCATGACAACACAATCAAACAGAGTGGGAGATGAGAATAGCGAGAGAGAAAAGACAAACACATCTAGTCCTCAACGCTGCTCCTCCACGGACACGGCCAGTGAGCACTCGGCTGACCTTGACGTGACGACACAGCCATCCGAATCACAATCCGATGTTCAAGCAGGCCAATCTCAAGCTCTTCTTAGTCCTGAGCCTCCACAGGAAAACCTACCAGTTGGGCTGTCACAAACGCTCGCTAAGGGTTTAAAGAACCAGAGGGTCCTTGCCAGAGTGAGCACAAGAAGAGGGGACAGGTGGCCACCCGATAGAGGACGAGAGTCATCAGGAGTTTTTCGTGCTGGTGTTGTACGAGAAGTCAGTGGAGAGTATGGAATTGTGGAGGTGCAGTTTCACGGAGAGGAAACAATATACAAATACCCATTCCGAGTGTCTTCTGATATGGTAGATGTGATATTGGATGCACCCCCTCCAGGGCATGCGTCTGTACCCATAGGAACACGTGTCTGTGTGCCCTTTGGTGGTGGCAGTGAAAGCAGCGAGGGGGCACAACAGTGGTACAGAGAAGGCTTGATTACCCAGGTGGACCCTCACCCTGCTGTTTCCTTCCCTTATCGTGTCCAGCTTGAAAAGGATCCAGCAGATGAAAATGATAAAATTGGACCAGAGGAGGACTGGAGGGCCAAAACTGCTCAAGCAGTGTGGGTCTCACGGCAGAGTCTCCGCCTTCTGGTTCCACCTTGGGACCTGGAGCTGCCTCAAACCACTGACCAGGGAAAGAATGGTCGCAGTGGGGCAGAAAGAGAGAGAGCGTGGGAGAATAAAGGAGAGATGGAAGTTGAATCAGAACTGCGTCGTTTCAGCATGGTGCATGGTGTCACAGGGCCAGTTTTAGTCACAGGACTGTTACACCCTGAAACTCCTTCATTACCACTCTCCTCATCTTCAATTAGCACTGCCATAACTTCTGTACTCAACATAGCGCCAGATAGAGCTTGGGACTGCAGCCGACAAAAAGAGCTAGAGAAAGAGAGGGAGTTGCAAAGGCAATCTGAAAAAGAACGGGAAAGAGAAAGGATTTCTTTACAAGCACCAGCCCCAGAAGAAGACATGGAAGTTAGCCATTTTAGCATGGCTCCACTCAGGGAGGGTAGCCTCACTTTAGCCATGGGCCCCAAACCTTCAGTGGTGCCCTCCCAACATCGACCCATTCTTTCCAAGCCTGACTACCTCAGCCCTCATTTGTCAGTGGTGAGGGGCATAGGCACACCATTAGCACCCCACTTATCCCTTGGCCCCTCCTCTGTACTTCTGGGAATGGATGCAACTGCAGGGGCCACAGTCATCTCTTCTACCCCACAGTTGCCTCCACTGCCTCCTTCCTCTTCTCGCAGCTCTCTGGAGAAAACATCCACATCTAGCTCCCATGGTACATCAGGTGGAGGTTCTAGCTCGTCTTCTTCATCACGTTCCCGTACACCTCTGACAGCTGCACAGCAGAAGTATAAGAAGGGGGATGTGGTATGTACTCCCACAGGAATCAGAAAAAAATTTAATGGGAAGCAGTGGCGGCGACTGTGCTCTCGTGAGGGCTGCTCTAAAGAGTCCCAGCGACGTGGCTACTGCTCCCGTCATTTGTCTATGCGTACTAAAGAAATGGAGGCAGGAGGCGGTTTGGGCAGAGACCGAAGTGGTGCCAGCAGTACAGGCACCCTTACACCTGATCTCCGCTTAGGAGGTCGTACCAGCAGTGAGATTGATTGGGATGAGACATCCCATGACAGTAGCGAAGCCAGCAGTCGTGGAGGAGACTCACGTCCTCGTCTAATTTTGCCTTCCCTTCTACCGCAAGAGCTGCCACGTGATTTGTCACGCTTTGATTTTGATGAGTGCGAGGCAGCAAACATGTTAGTTTCTTTGGGCAGCTCACGCTCATGCACTCCCTCGTTCTCTCCTGTGTCCAATCAGTCACCATTCTCCCCTGCCCCATCTCCTTCACCATCTCCACTTTTTGGTTTTCGCCCAGCCAATTTCAGCCCCATCACTGCACCGACATCTCTCACCCCTCGCCGTCCACGCCATCTCAGTGGTACCAAGCTGGGTACCCCTAGTGCAGAGCGGGATCGGCACTTATCTGGAATCATGCCCACATTTCAGACCAATCTGACCTTTACTGTGCCTGTGAGTCCCAGCAAGCGTAAGTTGGATGCCCCACCACCGCCACTTCCCATTGCACCTGATTATACTAAGTCTGATCCCCAACTAAGTGACTTGCCACTGGGTCTCAATCCTGTAGCCTTTAGAACGGTATCACCTCAAAGCCAGTCGAACACACCTTCGTCTCTTTCTTTTCCTCGTCCAAGGAGCACAACCAGTCGTCCCTCATCTTCTGCCGCGTCCACTCCTCCACCTATGTTGGTCTCTCCAACACCCCCCTCACCCCTACCCCAGGACCCCAGCTCACGCCGCATTGTTCCCCTACGGGATTCACCTGTAATCGTCCGCAATCCTGATGTGCCACTAGCAAAATTCAGTGATGGTCCCTTAGGCAGAAGAACAGGTTCCCACTCCAGAGAGCAAAGTCAACCACCTCATCTTGCTGTGGGTCTCCAGGCTCCTATTCCTATTAACAGAGCTGCCACAAATGGTACAGTACTGCTCCGGAACTCTGCCCCCACCTTGGTGCTGGTAACCTCCGCTCCATCACTTACTACTGTGGCAGCCGGTCATCAAACCTACTCAACCCACAGCCCCAGCTGTGTTTCTTCTTCCAATATAGCCACTGGTTCCACCAGTTCAGGCGCTGGAGGGAGAGAGCAAGACAGAAAGCCAGGTGATCATGCAGATGTACCAGGGCTTTTACCGCAACCTGTGGCCTGCCATCCGAGTCCCACTGCCCTACTGCCTCTCATTCTACCAGCAGAGTCTCCCCATCCTGCCCCTCGCAAAGACATCATAATGGGACGACCTGGCACAGGTATGACTGTAGAATAGTATGTGAATGGGGGGGGCGGGGGGTTCTGATTCTGAAAAGTCTTTTCAGAATTTTTTTTTTTCTGAAAAGTTTCACTTTCTGATGAAAATAGCTCTACTCGTTTTGGTGATGTGTGTATGGCAGCAGGTAGTTTGGAAACATACACTACAATTGCCGCAGCTAGGTGTATTAGAACATCATGGCATGCATTACATTTAAACATACACATATCAGAGGAAAACATCTATTTGACAATTATTAATCTATTTGCCAGTGACATTTATTGGGATTAAATTATGTTTCAAGAACTGCCTAAATTGACATATTGTTCATAGCTCCACAATTTAACATTGGAGAATTCTAGTATAACTTGTCACTCAGGAATATACCAAAATGGCTGTCCACAATGAAAACTGAACTGATTTGTGCTGGTGTTCTGAGTTTTTTAAACTAAGAATCCTTGGTTACATATCAGTGTATATTCAACATAGTTAACATTTGAAATGTATATTGGTGATGTCAATTTTCTTATCCATACATTCACCCTGGGAGAGATTAGACAATACACAAATCAAATGAGACAGAAATAGTTAACAAAAAATTGCCACATGTCTGATAACTAATAAATCTAAAATACCCAGAGATGTCATAAGGAAAAAACACAAGTGTATTTTTCCTTCTAGCACACTAAGAGGAAGGGCTAAAGAGGATCATGCTTGGAGATTTGTAGAAGGTGCTGGCATACTGGACTTACAGATTCTCTAAAGCTACATTTAGGGGTCATTTCGATGCCATGAAACGTTTTGGAAAAAGTGAAATGCCTTTTCTTTTATCTAACCACAAATGTAACCTTCCTTCAAAGGTCCTGGGAACCTTGTTAAGGCTCATTTCTATTGTTTCTAATTAAGTACACAAGATGGCTGCCGTACAAATCATGCAATAGTTAGGAGTGTCACTCATGGACATCATCAGAAATGAAATGGACATGTTCATACAATGCAGTACAAACCTAAACAAACCTAAATCATGTGATATGGCATCATGGCAACAGACGTCCTATTACAATTAGTGTTTGAAGTTTAAGAATTTTGTTATCAATGGGGCTTGCATCACTTACTTGAGCCTTCAGGGATATTTGTCCAGCTTAAACCAGTCTTTAGGAGAGCAGTGGTTTATCAAAACATCCATCCAAATCCACAGACAAATGGTTAAACAGCAAAGAATCGACTTCAGTCTCCTGACCTGCTTATATTGCTTATGAAACACTGCAAATTCATTTCATTCTGATTCTGACAGGTCTGACATATCCATATGAAACACTATATTTTCTGATTTTCTATCTTTAATTAGTCTGGACTAATGTGGAGCCTCGCTCAGTGCAAGTGTTCCCCTGGCATTCATTGGTTCCTTTCCTGGAGACCAGCCAATCGAATTCATCCAACAATCCTACAGATGGACAAACACAGAGCAAAGGTAAGTAGTTTTTTTCCATCATACCATCCGAACTTAGAACTTTAACAAATTGAATTTCATGGTTTGCAATCTAAAATCTTCAACTGAATTTCGTGCTTTAAGTCATATTTAAGTATAATCGATTTGGGGGAAAAAAAACATTACATTTCTGTATTAATTTACTTTAATTTAATTCACTTCGAAAATGATATCCTCCTATCATCTAGGCAAAAACCATCAAACACAGAACCCCTCTCTTCTCCCCTCACACACTCTGCAGCACAGTAGGCGGCAGCAATGCTAGAAATAAAAGCGTGGAAGCAAGATAGTCCTAGCCAAGATGTATGGTGTGATTGTTTCTCCCGTCATTTAACAGATCAAAATTGCAGTAAAGCAACAAGCCTCTAGACGGCTCATGTGTTACAGCATTTTCATCATTATCTGCACACCTTCAGTGTAAATCAGTGGAAAGGGAACACTCCAGGCCTCCAACACGCTAACCGGCAGTACACACAGACGAGCATTTCAGTGGCTTTTCCAAGGTTTCTGCCAGTGAATTAATTCTGATTCTAAATGGAAGGTTGTTCGAATGTCTGTAGACAACCTTCATTTATATGCATGATATATGCAATGTAATGTTACCATGACAACGGGAAGCATGGAAGTCCAGTCAGCATGATTAGCTTTTTAATCATGCTGCTTGCTCTCTCACTCGCTCTCTCTCACTCGCTCTCTCTCTCTCACTCTTGTTCTCTCTCTTTCAACAAAATGTCGTCCAGCCGTGATTATTAAATTGACAGCAAAAAGCGACTGGCCTTCATTCTCAGTCATTTGTGCAAATGCTATCGTCACATGCACCTGAGTTCCAGCCACCTATAACATGTAATGAAGGGTCTTGCGACGCAAAAATTTACTTAGAGTTGAAAGTTTAAAATGTGGACAAAACAGCGAAAGAAAGGTTACTAGATTAGAAAGCTTACTTTTAGCTGCCTGTGGTCCTAGCAGAGGTATTTCCGTCTTGTCAGGAGTAAGCATGGGGACAGTACATAGTGTTTCCCCTAGAAAAGTTTTCAGCAAGAGGTTGATGGAGGCTAAAATCTTTGGATGATTTATTTCTTGCACAAGACTTTTGCTTGGTAATTTCCATGCTGATATAGAGAGGCCACACCCTTTATTCAATAACTGTGGTTTCAGCAGCACTTAAATATAACATGACAATTACTGACAGGAGAATTTTTTTGGGTTCTAGTAACTTACAGAAATAACAGTTGACTTATGTATAATATAAACAAAATGTGTTTGCTGCTTATAATTAATTTAGGCCATTATTTTTTCAAGACATCTCACTGACTTTTATTTTGACATGCGGACAGCACTATGTAAAGCACATCGATACTACATTTTCCCATTACAAGTAAATATAATATCAATTCAACACTGTAGCTTTATTCTGACAGTATTGGACATCAACTGTACAAGCCAGTTCTCCACGATACCACATTCACTAGTTTTATATAAACTGGTGCTATATATTAGGGCATCGTAGTTTCTTCATTCAGGCGTGATTAGCACTGTTACCTTGCACCTTCAGGGTCGAGGGTTTGATTTGATTGAGGCACAACCCTGATCAGCGACAATTCCTTTAGTAGGTCATTTACCACTTTAACCAGTACCATCTAGACTAGCTGAAGAATGATCATTTTACAAGCCTGACCTGGGTTTGCATTTATTTACAAGGCATCGTCCAGCGGCTTGAACCATAAGAGAGGAACCCATTAAAAGCCTACAGTAGATGTAAGAAAAATTATTTAGTGATATACTGTGATTGTTTTATGTGACGATTCATGTTTATGATGCCCAAATCCATTGTTTACATTTTTTTAATTTTATTTATATATAAATAAAAAATGCATTTGAGGTGGTAAACTGTTGTAGTTCCTTTAACTTTTCACACATGGGCATGCAGCACAACATCCGAAGTTATATACAGGGGTTGGACAATATGAGCCATTCTTCTTGCAGAATAGTCGCCAGGTCACTATGTGATGCTAGTGGAGGAAAACGTTTCCTGACTCGCTCCTCCAAAACACCCCAAAGTGGCTCCATATTAGATAGATCTGGTGACTGTGCAGGCCATGGGACTGTGCAGGCCATGGGAGATGTTAAACTTCACTTTCATGTTCATCAAACTACTCTTCATGTCACCAATCTTGCTGTGTGTAGTGGTCCATTATCATCCTAATACATGGCACTTCCTTCAGGATACAGTGTTTGAAGCATTGGGTGCACATGGTCCTCCAGATTGGGTCGGTTGTCCTTGGCAGTGACGCGCCCTCTAGCACAAGATTTGGGCCTAGGGAATGCCATGATATTGCAGCCCAAACCATCACTGATCTACCACCATGCTTCACTCTGGGCATGCAACAGTCTGGGTGGTACGCTTCTTTCGTGCTTCTCCACACCGTAACTCTCCCAGATGTGGGAAAGACAGTGAAGGTGGACTCATCAGAGAACAATACATGTTTCA
>JAQQZT010000021.1:15686801-15707300 GCA_030068275.1 Clarias platycephalus
TATATATTGGATACTTATAGAAATGCAATACAAATTAAATATCATGATATCATGATAACATCTTATCGGGTGATTCCTGAAGATTTCCATCCCTAGTAAACAATTTTGCAGTCAATCTAAGCAAGTATTTTCTTGTCTGATAGCTGAAAAAGTCTTCTGTATAGAATTACAATTCAGATTAAGTCCAATTCCAGTTTATTAGTGTAGTGCTAGATGCTGTTACAAAACAGGACAGAACACTGCTTTGGTGAACACTTCCGTTTCCACTGTGATAATGATCAGTATGCTGCGGTGAGACTGAGTAGAGCTGTGTTTGACTGCTTTTGGCTTCTTTTTTCGCTTTATTTTCACATGTTCAACAGTACATCCTTCCGTGTGAAATTCAGCTTCAGATTTCAGATTGCTCTTTATCAATCCATGGATTTCAAGTTTTCCATGTATTTTCAAATGGTGTAATATTTCAGCATTTGATCTGAAAGATAACTCCTTACTACATCTATTGAAAACTTTTGAAAGTAACTATAAGACGAAGGTTTCAGTCGGTGTTTTGTGCCACCTCATAGAGCCACAATGTGGAGTAGCTCTCATGACTGATGACCAGTCAGGTGTTGAGAGAGCATCACCCTCCTGCCCACCGCCCTCTGTAGGTGATCCCCCGGCAGAGAGCGGAGGAGGAGGAGATAGCGAGACGGAGAGTGATGCTGATGATCTGTAAATATTCGTGTGTTACATATTCACATTTCAGGCTTGTCTATAACATTGTGAGTTTTATCAGTTTAACTGAAGTTCTGAAAGTACTCTTTTTTTCTAATTGGTTAAGCTTTTACTCTGGTGGAGCCCAAGATTCTTCCCCATTAACGGGTCCAGGAAAGAGACGGACCCAATCGCTCAGCGCTTTGCCCAAAGACAACGACAAGAAGGTGGTTAACACTATATGTTTAGATTTTTTCATGATGTACCAGTCTGGAAACGGCTCAGAACTCAGGATTAGATGGCAATATTCATTCCCTGTTTTTTCTTTCTATCCATTCCCACAGAGAGAGAAGGACCACATACGCCGGCCAATGAACGCATTCATGATCTTCAGCAAGCGCCACCGCGCTCTGGTGCACCAGAGGCACCCAAACCAGGACAATCGCACAGTCAGTAAGATCCTGGGTGAGTGGTGGTACGCTCTAGGTGCAAAGGAGAAGCAGAAGTACCATGACCTCGCCTTCCAGGTTTGTGCCTTTTATTATTTATTTGCCTTTCAATTATTTGTTCTGTATATTTATCAAACTTTTGTTTCAGGTTAAGGAGGCTCATTTCAGGGCTCATCCTGACTGGAAATGGTGCAATAAGGACAGGAGGAAGTCTTTATCAGAGGGCAGGGGCACTCCAGGGGCTAAAGAAAACCGAGAACGGAGTGAAAGCACAGGTCTGTAGATTGAAAGGTTTTGGCTTGTACGCAACGCTGTGTTAAAAGGATGTGACTGGAGCAATTGTACCCAATTTTATATTCCACAATTTCCAGAGAGCCAGGCAGTTTCTCAGAGGGGTGAGCACAAGGGAGCAGGGCCTAGCTGGGTGTCACCAGAGTCTGAGCACTGGGGAGGGCCAGTGGGAAGTCAGCTGACACGACCTCGAGCTTTGTCCCAGAGTGCAGTGCCTAGCCCTGAGAGAAGAGAGGGCGAGAAAGATCTGGCAAAGGTATGGGCAGAAACAGTCAGTAACAACCTAACCCTAGCATGCTGCCTGTAGTAGTGCTAATCTTATTTCTCTTTCTCACTCTTTCTCTCTGTTTGTCAGAATGGAGTAAGTTTATTTCAGCCTGGCCCTCCTTCTGCCTCTCATCGTGGTATTAGCGAGGACGTAACTAGTGATGAAGAGCCAATGGTCATCTGTGAGGAAGAAGGAGATGATGATGTCATAGGTCTGTAATGCTTTGAATACCTACTGGTGTGGAGACGAAATAACATTCAAGACCTGTGCAATTGAATGGCTTAACCAATTAGTTGATCAATTATTAGTTTATCCAGCGAATTCGATTAATCATTTTTCTAATTAGTTAAATAAACTTGTTAACATTAAATTGCTTTTACAGTGGAACCTTGGATTACGAGCATAATTCGTTCTGGAAGCGGGCTCGAATTTTCCCATAAGAAATAATGGAAACTCGAATTATTCATTCCACAGCCCCAAAAAATAAATATATCAAAATAATTAACACAAAATATAAAGTAAAAATAAAACAAATTTACCTTAAAAAAAAAAAAAGTAAAAATAAATCCCGATAGATAAGTGTTTCCGTTTGTGCGCGCAGGTGCTGTGTATGTGTGTGTGAAGCTAAAGTAAGGACCCCCTCCCACCCCGTCTCTAATGACACTTGATTGAGCGACACACTAACAGAATCACTGCTGTAAAGTAAAAATAAAACTAATTAACCTTTGAAAAGGATTGCGACAGAGCAGTGTTTCTGTGTAGAGCAGAGAGAAAGAGTGTGTGTGTCTGTGAAGGCGAAAGTAGGAGGGGTCTGTGTGTGTGTGTGTGTGTGTGTGTGTGTGTGTGTGTGTGTGTGTGTGTGTGGCACGGTGTCCAATGACGCACACACAGACACAAACAGCAGGCTGATACAGAGAGAGAAAATGGATCTTTAAACCTCTCTAATGAGACTTGCTTTTGTTTTACACGTGGGCTGTGCAAAAAACCGTTGGCTCAGTTGTGATCACGTGGCGCTCGGCGTCTAAACAAGAAGCACATGCGTGACACATGATACTCTGTACTTGTAAACCAAGACTTGTTCGTTTTCCAAGTCAAAATTTATAAAAAAATCTTTGCTTGTCTTGCCCGCATTACGCTCAATTCGAGGTTTCACTGTATATAAAAATATGCTGCAGCTTCTGCAGAAAATCGGAACCGCTCGCCTATTTTGAAAATACTCATATTTTGTGCCTAAGAAAGTGCCTAAGAAAATGCTTATTTACAAAAGGCTTGACCAAACAAAATTTTTTTCTGCTTGGACTTAAACACTGAGACTGTGTCTGAGTCATAGCTGCTAATTGGAAGGCTATTCCTGAACTTTTGGGACTTATGTGATGTACTACCAAATAGCCTGAACCGTTTGATCGGTGTAGGTGTGGTGAATCATAAAATATCAGAAGTTCACTTGTGTATATATAGTATATACCAAAACTCTATTACCTACTGTATCTTCTTTTTGTATAACACATTGTTATTTCTTGTAAATAGGTCACTTATGCACTTCTACATGTTCTTCATCTTTATTAATCTGGTGTCTCATCTGGCTTTGCTCCGACATACAGTATAACTATGTAACTTCCTGTTTAGTTATGATGCTGACAGATGGGGAATGCTGAACAAAACCGTCACAATGTGCCAAACACTATATGTGTTACAAAGTAATGCGATTACTTTTTTGATGTAACGAGTAATCTAACGCGTCATGTCCACCATTTAAGTGCTCAGTTATTTAGTTACTTTTTCAAAAATGTATCTGTTATTCAGACAATTTATGTAATCCGTGAGCCAGACAGCAGTCATTCCCAATCTATTAGCGTATGTGTGTGTGTGTGTGTGTGTGTGTGTGTGTGTGTGTGTGTGTGTGTGTGTGTGTGTGTGTGTGAAATTCGTCCTTACAAGTCCCGCCCTCGATAACCTGCCCCCCTCTGTTATTATTGCTGTTATACCCCTGACTTACCTATGCGGTTTGACTATGCGAGGAACGACACGCGGAAAGATGGACCTAATCACAGCACCAAAACTCGCAATCATAATGAATCATAATGAACCGTACTTACGGCCACCGCACGTGACCGCGTAGGTGAGATTGGGGTAACAGATTATGGGCCAAACTTGGCTGAGTGATGATGGTAGAATAATTATAAAGGTCTTGACTAAAACAACATGCATGAAGAATCACAAAGGAGTTTTCATTTTCTGCAATGGAAAAGTACTCGAACTAGTTACTTTTATCAGAAAGTAATGCTGTAATGTAACTGATTACTTTTTAAAAACAGTAGTTTTGTAAAGTAATTAGTTATTTTAAAAAGTAATGTCCACCAACACTGGTTACATATATGTATTGTTGCACCCGTATGATGCTGTATGCTTACACTTTACGCCGAGTGTAATTTTTTTATACCTATACCAATCACCTGGCCTGTATAGTGTAAATCCCCTTGAGCCACCAAAACGGCTCTGAAGCGTTGAGGTCTGGACTGTACAAGATCTTTAAAGATGTGAGTGGTCCCTGGCACTAAGCCATCAGTAACAGATTCAAGTCTTGTAAATTGTGAGGTGGAGCCTTAATGAATCAGGTTTGTTCTTTTCATCACATCCCACAGGCACTGAATTGAATTGAGATCTGGAGAATTTGGAGGCCAAATTAACATATCAAACTTAAACTCAAATTGTTCCTGAACATTGTGCAGTGTTTCACGTTGCTTTACCTTCCTGAAAAGGGGTCACTGCCATCAGGAAACACTTTATTCCCTTGGACTCTTTCCCTGATGAGCCCCATACATGACTATGGTGCGCTTGGTGTTCTGGTGCCTTTCCATCATGGCCAACGCTAACTTTTTTTTGTGATTTGTGCTGACCTCTTGTCTCCGCAGGCATGGGTGAGCCTTGGGTTCCCATGATCTTATCACCAGTTTACTGGTGTATAATTGACGATCACTGTTATTCAATTCACCTGGCGGTGGTGTTAGTATTGTGGATGATCTGTGTATCTTTTTATTTTGATATTGATTTTTCCCTGCTTGTGATTTATTGTTTCAAAATCATGACAGTGATGCAATCATCCAGAACCAATAGCCTAAATAACATTTGAGAGTGTCATATCATTAGCCAGTTAGTAACTGCTTGATGGTGTTTTGCCCAATTCTGACTTCTTTATCCAACATTTTCTGATAGAAACAATGACTTCAGTCAACAGGGATTGGAAGGATTTGCAGGAACTTGAATGTGTTTGATTGTGCTTTCACTTTTTCCTGTGACCAGTGAGAGTGAGAGAATGTGTGTGTGTATGTGTTCGTGTGTATACGTTTGTGGTGTGTGTATGTGATGCACTATGTATGGCGTTTAACTCAGCTTGAAACTCATTAAACTAAGCGAAATTAGCTTGGCTGAGATTGCAAGTTCAAGTGCACACACACACAAACACACCCACAAACACTGTACCCTAGTTGCAATGCTTTTGCTTATTCCTATAACCACTGAGCTACCCTGTCCCTTATTTTGTGGTGTTTTCGATCGCCATAGGTGGCTTTTGTTCAGCTTTGCTTGTAAAGTCTTTATCAGATCGTAGCAGAGTTTGTGTATACGCTGTACACAGCTTTACCATCAGGGAGCGCTCTTTAAGACTATTTAGATGAGCCCTAATCTAAACATTACTGCGCTTATAAACAGGTCGATTGTTTCCCCTACTTGTACTAGACACACTTTTAACCACATGATGATAAAATAAGTAGCCCAGCGGTTAAACTATATCTTTACAGTGTAATTTTATAGGTGACCATGACTGGTTGGTTTGTTTGGTTATTTTATATTATTTTATACACGTGTGTGCTCCGATCCGTAAGTGTTCCATGCAGTTCAGGCTTGTTCAGGGTTGACCTGGTATGATTTCTGGTTTGGTGTTTATGGGTCGAGCACATTCTGACAAGAACCCGACGCCTAAAAAGTTCATTACAGGGATTATGGAAAGGGGTGCATGTCCGAAAAGGACTTAAGAGGATTATTTGCGGTTTGAGCAGAAAACACAGAAATGTGTAATACGAACACTAGTCTCATTTTAATAATTAAGCAACAAAATGTATATTAATTTTGCATCAATTAATAATCAATTTGAAGGACCTTTTAATTTGAATGTCATTTTTGTGACTTTTATGTCATTTTCTTCTTTTAAGCATGCATGTTGGTCTTCTCTGTTGTTAAGAATCTTGTGATGTTTAGTCTCCCGTATTTCTTTCTGTCTAACTTACAGGTGATTCATTTCAAGAGGGATCAATTGACCTAAATTGCAAAGAGAGAGTGACAGACAGCGATGAGGAGAACGATCCCACAGATGAAACTGATGGCAAAGTACATTTTTACACAACATTTACTTTTAGTTTTGAATGTAGCTTTTAAACATTTATAGAACACAGGCCTATAAGCAAATTCTCCTATACAGAGGCTTTTCTATTGCAGTTTATGATAAGCAGCTTATATCATTTTCCAAAACTTCATCTCCATAGGAAGTCACATGAATACTGATAGAGCGTAAACAGAAATATGTCTTAATATCCTCTCGTTTTTGTTATTTTGTTCTCTTTCACTTCCCTTTTTCCAGCAAGTTGTTGGTCCCCTTTTGCACGCATCTCCTGGAGGCAAATCTGCAAAAAAAGATACAGAAGGCAAGGGACAGGGTGCAGAGAGTAAGATAAAGCAGGAGACAGAGCCTGGGGAGCTGTGTGAAGGAATTGAAGAAGGAAAGGGAGAAGGCGGAGGACTGGAAGATGGAGGAGCAGGCCAGGTCTCTAAATGTCTTAGCTTAAACGGCGCATTGTCATCTGACCCAAAAGGATTATGGGTGCCAGGGACAGTCCACGCGGCCCACACGGTAATGACAAACGTGGTGCGACCTGTAACCAGTACCCCCATTGCAATAGCCAGCAAGCCTGCTGAAGGCGGCACACCTCTTGGGACTTCAGGCCCTGATGGGAAGCCCAAGTTTCTAATTGGTGGGGGAGGAGCAGGAGGAAGTGGGGCTATTCCAGGGGGTGGGTACTTTTCTGCCTCCTCTCCCAAACCTGTTGGGCAAGGAGGTTTAGTTGCAGGTTTAGTGCTTGGAGGAGCATTTCCGAACCCACCTACTGTTCAACTCATAACCCCACCCCAACACCTGCCCAGCCCCACCACTAGTAACGGAATTCCTAACAACAGCGCTGTGCCCCTCCCTCTACTTCAGCCTCAGTTCCTTCCAGCAGCCTCACTCACGCCCCCTAGCAACTGCAAACAAGTCACCCAGGTGCAATACATCCTTCCAACTTTACCAGCCACAGCTACCCTAAACAGCCCCTCTCCGCAGCATACGCACCAGTCACCCGGCATGCTTGCCTTGCCCACCGCCCTGCCAGCGCACTTATCATTGTCAAACGGATTGCATGCAGGGGCTGGGCCAGGGATGAGATATGCCTCGGTGCCAGCAGTGGGAGGGGTCAGCCCAGGAGGAAGAGGTGAGAAGGAGGGATCGATTTAGCATTCACTAACATCAGTACATTTATTACCTTGTTTTTTAGATACTTTTTGTGCTTTACTTTTATTTCAATCATTAGCATAATCCGCAAACCATATAGACTAGGGTAGAATACCTGTTATCTGAACAGGCTAAAAAACTAGTCGAGTGTTTACCATACATTTGAGTTTGGTGCAAATCTTTTAATTTTCTTTCACTTTCTTTACTCTCTTTTTGTCTCTCTTTCCCTTCTTTCTGCTGAAGCACGCTCTCCAGTCTTACAAAACAAAATGCTGGTTCCCATGACAACAGTAAGGCCAGGATCAACACCTCCACAGCCCATTTCCCTTGTGGCGCAGCCTCTTCCTGTTCAAAATGGCATGCAACCTGGAAGTAAGGTGGGTCAGGCAACACAGCGACCACACAAATTCTGCATTTATTGGGATAATAAGCATAAAAAATGAAGCAATTTTCCCCCCCAGCTCATCCAGATTGCCCCGATGCCAGTGGTCCAAACAAATGTCCAGCCCGCACGAACCGTGAACCCTGCTGCCTCGTTCCCGGTCTCCATGGCAACAGCAACTGTCATGGCCTCAGGTGTCACGTCTCCTCAGACAGTGCTATTGACTCCATCTGCTACAAGGTAAATCCACCATCTCGGTTAAGTCCTAATGGTTCTTAGTGTGTAATGTAGAAATATTATTTTTGCTGCTATTTTTGTTGTAATTTTACAAATTTCACCTTAAGCGACATAAAAAAATACATAAAAAACACAGCAAATCTGCATAAAGACGAAGTAGCAAAATTGGTTTTGACGTTGAAAGTAAAATGATTTCATACAGAGAACCATTGTTTGATGGCTAGAGTGGTGCTCTTATGGCAAGAGTCCCAGAGAAAATGTCAGAAGGTTGTGGACCAGGCGGTCATCAGCGTTCAGAATTTACTTTCCTTTTGGAAAGAAAAGTGAAGTTGATGATCAGACACACTTTGGCAGGGTCTGTAGTTTATTCCTCAGGGTGAGAGAGGAAATCTGCCACCTCTGTCTGCCCCCCAGTTTGTGGAACCCCCTGAACTTGAATTGCTGAACTACCAGATAGCAACCACTTGGGGCACCAATATTTGCCAAGATCTTTTGGGCAAGTTGGAATTCCCCCATTTTCTCTCAGCTCTTCAAAGCACTGTTATTTCAGTGTTTATATACAAATATGCTTTTGTATTATGATTATTATTATTTATTCACTGTTGGAAGTTCAAAAGCGTTGGTAAAAAACGCGTGTTGTGTGCATTTTTCTGTATGACTCACGTCTTTACTTTTTTTTAGTTGAGCTTGTGGTTTTGGCTAAATTGCTGGCTAGGTGGCAATATCACCCTCAATTTGGCACAAAATGTTTATTGCGGGCTCCCAAGTGCAATAGAACAATCTCAACCTCGACACCATGTTCAAGTTATTATTGAATGTTTAGTATTTGTGCCGAACAAATTCTGACTTCTAGCTCGCACATTTTTGCTCTGATCAGAAAAGCATACATGGTCTACCAACATGTTTGAAAAACTCAACTACTTCGGGACAAATTATATCAGATGAAAAAAATTAGCCGCCTCAAAAATAGTCCCGAAACAAACTACTACTGAATCTCTCTCCAAGGTGCATGGCAAGGATTCATCAAACTATTTGGGAGCTTGTGAAGCATTGCTCGAGACCTGACAAAAAACAGGTTTTGTCATAGGAATCCATTCAGTTTCCATCCTGAAACTGGTGCAGCCCTCCAATTTTATCTGGGCTTGGGACCGGCACTGCATGCAGTGGCTGGGTAGTGTGGGGTTGTGGTGACCCACTGACCGCGAGGCCTTAGCCGCCAGAGTACTGATACTTCACAGTTTCTCCAAGAATTATATTTAGACTTTGTACTGTTTTCTTATATTATATAAAAATTTGCTTCTTTTAGGATCACATATGTTCAATCCACCACTGGTGTCGCTACACCTTTGCCCTTGGGGTCCACAACAGCAGTCTCGACGGCTCCACGAACAGCACCCCCTCACACACAAGCATTTTTGCCCTCTGGCATGGCCACACTGGGCTTCACTGCCATCGCACCTGCTGGCCCCGCACTGATGCATCCTATAGTGGCAGGTGAGTGAAACAGACAGTCTAATGACGTAGGTGTGTGTGAATGTTAAACTTTTTTTTTAAGTAATTATATTTACTTTATGGTATGTAAAATATAATATTAAATACAAAATATCATAACAGTTTTGTTCTGTTCAGTTTAATGAATTTCATTGACAGAACGGCTATATTTTGAGCTGTATTAGGTTGAAGTGTGTTCCATAATATGCAACACACTTTTGGAAAAAAATTGTTTTGTCCATGAAAGTACAGTCATAAATATCATAACCTGATCGACAGAAATAGGAATGTGAATTTTCTCACACTCCATGTGTCTCTCAGGCCAGCCCCCTCTCCTGGCTCATGGTCCGTCCCCCAGCTGTTTGCCCCAGGCCTCAGCATCGGAGTCCAGTCGACAGCTAGTGACTGCTCTTTACCCCGGCCCGAGTGTCACCCTGGCGACAGGAGTGGTTTCCATGACAACCACATCTCAAAACGTGACTAGTCCCCTGTCGGTTCTGACGTCCCCCTCGTCGCCTCATGCGAAGACGTCTACAACGTCGAGCGCGCACTTGTCCTCTCAGACTTTCATAGACTCATCGTCACAAGGCACTTCGAAGATGGAAAGTCTTAAGAGGCCAGAGGCGGATCCTCCCAGAGAAACAGTGCTGTCAAACACATCAGGTCGGGTGGAAGAACTAGGACAGCTTGCTAGTCCAAGCCCACACCTGCATTCAGGTAAACATTAGGTACTTTCACACACACTGGTGTACACTCTGACACCATCTGATAAAAGATACGTGGGTAATTATACAGTATATGACAGGTTTATAGCTGAGTCACTGCGAGCTACATGACTCACCATGTAACTGTAAGGGGAAGAACCAGGAACAGCATCAGTGCCACAGCTGGATTGATACTGTCTGCTTGTCAAAGCCTCACCTCACAAAGTCGAAATACTGAAGCAGCCTTTGTGAATTTTTTGGACTCCCTTAGGGGGCTCAACATATTAAGCTGTACAAGTGTTTTAATTATTACATTATGATTACATTAATTAGGCGGCACGGTGGTGTAGTGGTTAGCACTGTCGCCTTGCACCTCCAGGGTCCGGGTTCAATTCCCGGCCAGGCTCGATTCCCGCCTCTGTGTGCATGTTCGAGTTTGCATGTTCTCCCCGCTCTTGGTGGGTTTCCTCCGGGTACTCCGGTTTCCTCCACAGTCCAAAGACATGCAGGTTAGACTAATTGGCGTTCCCAAATTCCCTGTAGTGTGTGAGTGTGTGTGTGTGTGTGTGCCCTGCGATGGATTGGCACTCTGTCCAAGGTGAACCTTTCCTTGTGCCCTAAGCCTCCTGGGATAGGCTCCAGGTCCCCGCGACCCTGAATACAGGATAAAGTGGTATAGAAGATGAGTGATTGATTACATTAATTGTGACTGTTAACTGAACCCCTGGGAGCCCCTCCCCTTTATTACCTTCTCACATCGTTAGTAATATCCTTCAGTTACATACAAGTGAAACCTACATAAACCTACATCAAAATGTTATCAGTCCGTACCTTAGCCTTAATCAACTGAACTTTTGTTGGCTAAAGCTGTGATTTCTGCATCAATGAGAGTTTATCGATAAGTAGTACATGTAATGTTTACAGTTACTGATTGAATTAAATGACTTTATCCATATTTGTAACATCTTTAAATAATGATTCATGGTGTAATTTGATCGTTCATGGTATAATTATAATCACGTTGGTTTCCTGGTTATATTTCCATCTTTATAGGAAGTAGAGCAGGATCTCCCAAACCGCCCCTGAGCCCTCAGAAGATCAAAGCTCAAGCTGAGCATCATCTGTCCAGGCCAGAAGAGGAAGGGAAGGAGACTTGCAGAACAGAGTTTGACTGTGAGAGAGACGATGGAGGATCAGCATCTACATGGATAGAGAAAGCAGCACTAGAGAGAGGAACAGACGAAACCCCCAGAAGCCCATTAACTAATAACAAGGAGGAGCACAGCAGAGAGGCAAGTGGCACATCCCAGTAACCAAACTCCAGTTTAAAACAAGATGTTTGTTAAAAACCAAGTAAGTCAATATTAGTTAGGATTTGTCTCATACCATATATAACACGTTCGTGTCTACCTGTGTCCATCAGGCTGTGTGTGGTCTGGACCTGCCTCCTCCACCAGCACAAAGCGACACTCCAACACCCAGGAAGAACAAAACCCGCCCCCCGCCACTCAAAAGCACCACCGGCTCAGTGGACAAGTGAGTGGCAGAGCAAAAGAATCATGTCTGTTCCATTATGTACCATCACTGGTACCATACTCAACAAGTCAAAGGAGCAGACTTCATCTCCACAGTAATAACAGATAGAGTTATTTGACAATTGATTGGTGTTTTGAATAGATATTAATATTTTAATTTGTCTTTGATATGCATTCACTTTGAAATGTTCCAACAATCTTCCATAGCGTTTAATCAGCTCCGAGTCAAACTGCTCCATAAAGTCTTCTCTAGCACATCTCAAAGACTTTCTCCTGGGGTTAAGCAAACTGAAGCCTTTTTTTGACAGCTCTGATTTGTCCTCCCATCACACTCATTCAGGGCGTGGCTCTCACCACATTTCCTCTGTGAATTTTTGGATTCAGCTCTATCCTTAATAACGTCTCAGACAGTTCTTAACCCAGTTCCAGTAATTTCAGCTATACCTCCCTAGTTGTTGTCTTTGCTTGATGCAGGACTGGTTTGTCACTGTGTACTGACCTGTATATGGTTGAAATAACAATAAAAAGCCTATTTAACTTGACTACTTGACAATACTTTGACTTTTTGGGTCTTCTGAGGGTTATATCTTCTAACAAGGTTGTTTAAGGGAAGATACTGTAAGCTCCTCACTATGTAATCAAAGGCTCTTATGTACAGGATTTATTTATTAAAATAAATGCTGTCAAATATGCAGGTAAAATGCAGGTGTTCATAATTACCATGCGATTGTGATTTTGAAGCAGAAACATTCTGAATCCTTTCTGTCTAAAGAGTGATGTCAGACACGTATTTCGAGGAGCGACTGGCTGAGCTGCCAGAGTTTAAGCCAGACGATGCGTTGCCCTCCCCTAGCCTGCAAAATCTGGCCACGTCTCCCCGGGCGATACTCGGCAGCTACCGCAAGAAGAGGAATTCCACAGGTGCGTCTGTATGTTTGTGTATGTTTTTAAAAAAAAATATATTTATGTGGCATGCAATTAAAAATTGCAGCGTGTCCCAGCTGAAATTTCCACACTCTCATTACTCTCACTATTTCTTTCTCTCTCTCTCAGACATGGACTCTGTTGATGACCCCAGCTCCCCACGGAGGAAGAGCCGTCGCTTATCTAGCTGTAGCTCAGAACCCAACACACCCAAGAGTGCTGCCAAGTGTGAGGGAGAGATATTCACCTTCGATCGAACTGGTGCGTTCATAACACACGCCCCTTTTGACAAAAACAGATTTCACTTTTCCTTCCAACTGTATGATATTCCCAACATTCCACATCTTTAGTACTTCCTGTTCATAACCTTGCTTGGGAATGAGCCATGTCTGGATTTATAATCTTTAAGCAGATCTAAATAAAGCTCAGTTAGTTTGCATCTGAAGATCTTCACTAATCCTACCATCTCCTCAGGAGAGACTGCTGACATTTTAGGCGAGCTGGACCGCGTACCATACTCTCTACGCCGCACGCTGGATCAGCGCCGGGCCCTCGTCATGCAGCTGTTTCAGGAGCAAGACTCCTTCTTCCCATCAGGTATCCCAGCTGATTCCTGCCTAATGCTGTCAATTGTGCCTACTGTTTGAGGTGCTTTACTATAGCCTTCGTGGGCAGATGCTAGGTTGAAACGCTGGGAGTGATGCATGTCAGACCTCCAAACAAAAATTTCAGAACTGCAATGGATACTGGCCTTGAGCGGGAATCATTGCGTCACCAGATTGCAAAATATGTCAACCGGTATAGAGTCCTGCAAATACAGAGAAAAACAGAAGTAAAGAAAAGACAAAGGAGAGATAGATGACTCTGAGGATGTTCAGACCTAATCAGATATATACTGTAGTGGCAAGAAAAAGTATGTGAACCTTTTGGAATTTCTTGGATTTCTGCATAAAATATGATCTGATCTTCATCTAAGTCAAGATATTGACAAATAGAATAAATGTACCTAAAATAATAATACAGAAAATTGATGATCTTTCATGTCTTTATTGAACACACTCATTCCAGTAGTGGAAAAAGTAAGAGAACCCCTGAAATTAATAACTGGCGGCTATTATAGCGCCCTTGGCAGCTGTAACCTCAACTCTGAGGTTTCGGGTCGTTGTCCTGTTGCATCACCCGACTTCTACAGAGTTTCAGCTGACATACAGACATTCTCACATTATCCTGAAGAAGCTTTAGATATGCTTGTAAATTCATCTTTCCCTCAATGACAACAAGCTGGCCAGGCCTTGCTGCAGCAGAGCAGGCCCAAATCATAATGTTTCTTCCACCATACCTTACAGTTGGGTTGATGTTTTGATAATGATATACAGTGCCCTTTTTACATCAGATGTGGTGCTGCGTGATCTTTCCAAATAGTTCAAGCTTAGATATATTAGTCCACAAAACATTTTGCCAACACCGCTGCAGAGTGTCCATGTGCTGTTTCACAAACTTTCATGTTCTTTTTAGCAGAAGCAGCGGCTTCCTTTGTGGTGTCCTGACATGAACACTCTACTTGGCCAATGTTTTATGTACTGTAGACTTATAAACACAGATGTTAGCCAGTTCTGATGATGCCTTCAAATCTTTGCCAGGTTGTTTCTTTACCTCACTGATGAGTCTTCATTCTGCTCTTGGGGTCATTTTGACTGGGCGCCCAGTTCTTGGTAGAGTAGCCACATTGCCAAAGTGTCTCCACTTGCCTAACTGTAGACTGATAATGCTTTGAAATCACTTTGTACCTCTTTCCAACTTTAGGTAAATCACCAATTCTTCTTAAAACCCCTTTGCAAGTCATGGCTAACATTAGTGTATTCTTTTTGTCTGGAGCAAACTCAAAATGTTTAAGTGTTTCTTACTCAGTTAAAGTAGCTCTAGTCCACACCTCCAAACTCATCCAGTGGATCCCATGTGAATTCTTCTTCTTATTCTATTCTGCCTTCGGGGTCTTGGATAGAATTTGGTTTATATAAAGATCCACAAAAATGATGATGTCTGATAAGAAAGCAGTGTAGACGTCATGCAGAAGCATAAATCAAGCTTGAGAAGAATTTGCCAGATTCCATTTAGATTAGATGACAAAGTTTATGTGCAGTAGTTATGTGTATTTTCTGTGACAATACTCATCCTCTGCATATTCTTCCCCTCTTCTTCCTTTCCTTTTCTTCATTTTAGCCCAGGCCACAGTCGCCTTCCAGGCCCGCTACTCTGACACTTTCCCCAATAAAGTGTGTTTGCAGCTGAAGATTCGTGAGGTGAGGCAGAAGATCATGCAGACGGCCACGCCCGGTGGTTCGGAGATCATGGGGATAGGAGGAGCTTTCGGCAGCTTGGATTCTGCTTGCGCACCAGGACCGTCAAATCCTTTAACCGGTGACGACGGTACGGCCGACTTAGACGATAAGGGCTGCGAGTGGGAGAAGATCAAGTCGGGCACGGATGAATCGCAGGACCTCAGATGAAACCCAAGACGTGAGCATGTGGGGCAGTAGGCAGAGTGAAGCGAGTCCACTGACATTATACAGCACTTGCATGGTTTTTATTGAATTTATAACCAAGTGTGTGAATTTTGTTCCGCTTGTTTTCACGTCATTATTTTTCCCGTCAGTGGACGCTACCTATGTCAGGGTGACCATTTACACAGACTGACCAACACAAACATATATATGTGTATATATATTTTATGCAAGTACACAAAGTTAACTTTCATAACAGGCACAAGCACCTTTTCAGCGAAGCGCCCGGCAGCACGACAGATGAGTCGTTCCGTCACTTGCTTTCGGTTCGGAGCCCCTTCCTGCGGCACCTGAGACAGCGTTTCTGCAAAAACTTTCTTTGCCTGGCATAAAAAAAAATAGACTGTTTAGAGGAAATTTGTGGTAAATGAGCGCGCTTGCACTTTGATTTGTGAGAGACGGAGACGGAAGTGTGTGGCCAGAGAGGACGAGGTGTCTTCACGCCATGGAACGCCTCCATTTTGTGGGGAAAACAGGCTCAGAAGCGAAACTTCCAAAAGCAACAAACTGAAGACTTTCTTACTTGCAGCTGAGCAGAAAGCAAACGCTATAGTGACTGCCAAAACCGCACAACAACGAGGAAACCAACATCACACCGTGCACACAAGCCGACGGAGCGAACGGTGTGCGTCTTCTCCAATGGAAAAATAATTAGCAAGAATAAACCCCAACAACACACACTCTCTTTCACACAACGAGTCCACGCTTCGTCCATGCATTTGTAGTTGTTGTGTCGTATTGGTGGAAATTATACACCCCCCCCCCCCTCCCCCTCCGCTTTATTATCCGAAGCTCTTCTTCTCAGGCCTCTGTCTCTGGCCTTTCCTCAGCTCAACCTCTCACTGTATATAACCATGACGGCTCAGGGGCTTAAGGCTCTTCGCTTCCCCCTCTCCCCCCTTCCTTTTTTTTAAATGTTTTTATCAGACGTTTGCACAATACGTGGTCCTCGACCACACTAAATCAGGAAAGTGTTTGTTTTTCGACATGTGTAAAAAAAAAAAAAAAAGAAACTAACCAACAACTGCATTTCTCTTGTGAAATTTCTCTGCTTTTTATTTTTTGTCCTTCCGTAGCATATAGCTTTCCTTAAAAAATACCCTTTTTTAGAAAAAAAAAATCTTATTTCTTGCTTCTTCTTCTTCTTCTTAAACTGTTACCTACCGTGTACGGAAAGTGCCCCCGAGGGGCTGGTCCAGAACCTGTAAGCATGGGTTTTACTTAAACAGGATTATGCAAAGGGACAGACCTGAGACCAGCACTAAGGCGGCATTTCTCAGGATCTCCCCCTTTCCTTTAGCTGCCACATCTTTCACTGGTGCAATAGGACTGTGTGGACGGGAAGTTTCTTTTAGATTTTAGATGAGTGACCAGTTTTTGTGCCATAGATTCTTACTGTTTATAAGGATAAAGGTGTTACAGTATGATTATATATACATTAAAACGATATATATTAGTAATAAGAACATTAATATTTGAGTGTGGAGACAGTAATCCAAATAAACTGTCCGAACATTGGGCCTCATTTATCAAACTAGAAACATACAGTAAATTGCTCCTGAAATCATTCATGCAACTCAGTGGCTGCACAAATCGAATGAACATTTCGATAACTCCAGTTAAAAGCATCAGTTATAAACATACACCGATCAGGCGTAACATTAACACTGATTACAAGTCATACCGTGGTGAACTGAGGACAGGATCATCGGCACCTGAGGCTCACCCATGCCTGCTGGTAGAAAAGGCCAGCCCGTCCGTTCTGATCCCACAGAAAACCCAAATGCAGCACAAGTGACTGAAAAAAACTTAATACTGGCTGCATATTAGATGGAAAGGCACCGGAACACCCAATGCACCACAGCCCACCGCACACAGTGGTGACCCGCAACCCAGCCTCCAAACTCCCCAGATCCCAAATCGAGCCAGCACGCACAGGATGCACCGGACAAAAGAGTCCAATTCCAGGAGGCCTCACCCCACAACCCGCAGCACCCAAACGATCCACTGCCAACGTCCTGCTGAGAGACACCGCCCCCCAGAGGACCTGCGGAGCCATAACAGGAGGTGGCACAAGGGGAACCTACACAATACTGGGCCTAATGTTTTGCGTTGTAATGGCACGGCTGATCGGTGTATTTAAGTTGGGAAATTTAATCAGGGGAAATTAAGACAAATCATGGAAAAAAGTCATCATCATGCCAGCTTTTCTCAATTTTGTCTCCAGACATTAGTCTTTTTGCTCCCGACATTGCGAGACGGTCTCTACCCATATCACAAAAATTGAGGATAACTGAGGCCCAGTGAGTGTACTGACACTTTGATACTTCCCAGTCTTCAATTATATACACTTAATTAAAATAGTCACTGGCCACTTTATTAGGAACACCTACACCTGCTCTTTCATGCAGTTGTGGGGCAAGCAGCCAATCACGTGGCAGCGGCATGAGGCATAAACTCATACACACACACATGGGTCGGGAGGTTTACCTGAAGGTCTTGTTCTGTATCTACGAGATGGGCTGAGTGTACGCTTGCATGAATGATCAGGTGTCCCCTAATAAAGTGTTCCCAGGTATTTCTAGTGTGTGTGGGTGTGTGTGTGCGCGTACTATAAAAAATGCTCCGTAATATGCACCTTGGCAGATCAGACTTGCCCCTAAATGCAATCCGTACTGGACGACTGTTATGCCTGCGAGCTTATTATTAATATCGAGGTGAGAGGATTCCCAAGTATATGAAAGATGCATTTTGGCACTTAACTCGTTCATTCCCCAGCATCAGAGAAATGCTTGCACACACACACATACACACACATGCACACCTGGACATGTACGTGTGTTCACTGTTTGATTGTGTATCCAATTAATTGTCATTATCTGACTCTGAAGAAGGAATTTTTGGATGAGAATGATGAGCGCGAGCTCTTGAACAGGCATGTTGATCATGTGCAATATTTCTAAACAAAAGAATATGGAAAATATTAAAGACTTAACACAGAGCTTGTTGCCTTGTCTTTTATTGGACGAAACTTTTAACTGCATTGTCTTTATACTTCACTGAAATACTTCTGAATAATGACTAAGCGATGGACTTAAGGCATGTGTCCTTGCAGGGGTACATTCGGGCAAAAAAGACATTTCAGAGATTTCTCAATTTCTCAAGGTTTTCAGAATTTGAGTAACAAATAGTTTCAGCACTGTGGCTACCCAATCTGTGTCCCCTGCCTGATTTGGTGCATGCGTACACATTTTTCTGCTTACGAGAATCTACCTGATTTGTTTCATGCATATGTATTGTTACATGACAGGACAGCAAGAAGGAAAAAATATATATATTCTAATTTAATTACACAAGAAAAAGAACTGAAGAGCACTGTCTCGGAATGCACAACTGGAAATAAGATAGCATATTATATAAGGGCTGGACTTAATCAACAGAAAACATTTATCACCCAGATTGGATGGTCCACTGTGGTGACCCCTTGACTACAGAAGAAAAGTATATTCATCATCCAACACCACCAGGGGGCAGAAAAGAATAGTTCACAGGCCACATTATGAACAATGGGGAACACACACATGGTGGATCGACTCAAGCCTTTGATGTATGTCTGGTACAGATCATCTAGTACAGGTATCTGATCTGTGTTTCCTGCTCAAATTACAGGCATGTGCCAAGTGAGTGCAGAGCAAATTGTGCCAAGTGTGAAGCGCTGCTTGTATGTTTGCGAGTCCTTCACTGTCTGAGTTTTCCAGTTTTAGCTGGTTGTCTTTCTGCCTTAAATGTGTTAATAAGAAAAATAACTTCATATAATGTTTTCAATCTTGCCCATTGCAAAGTATAAATTTCATAGGATAATTTTTAAGAGAATTTTTAAATGTTAAGTAAATAAATCTCAAATAAATATTATTATAAATCTCATTTTATGTGCATGATCAGCCAATTTCTGTGACATTACAGCTATTTGAGTAAATTAACTCCCACTTCACAGTAATAGACTGGCTTGTGGTGACTTCATTGTTCATAAATCTCACCATCTTTTAGCTAATTATGGAGGTCCATACTCCTCTGAATAGTTTACTGTAATTTTGTTCAGCTTAAAGTTTTAGGATAATTTACAAAAGTACGCTTTGCATATTATGCAAATCAGGAACAATCTATCACAATGGAAATTAACATCTAGATCTTAGTTAAATTTGGATAAAATCAATGAATAAGATAATTTTTATTTGCATTGAGTATTAGAGATGGGAAGGAAATAGATTTAGTGGTTCTTTTATGCAGAAGTTTACATATCGCCCACTGACCTGTCGTGGACTTTGGATGGCTCTCACATTGTGCTGCTGGTCATTTATGTAAACTACAGTGAAACCTTGGATTACGAGCATAATTTGTTCCTGAAGCGGGCTCGTATTCCAAAACACTCGTAAACCAAATTTTATTTTCCAATAAGAAATAATGGAAACTCAAATTATTCGTTCCACAGCCCAAAAAAATTAATGCATAAAAATAATTAACACAAAATATAAAGTAAAAATAAAACAAATTAACCTGGACTTTACCATTTAAAAAAAGTAAAAAGAAATCCCGACAGATAAGTGTTTCCGTTTAAGTGTTTCACGCTGTGTGTGTGTGTGTGTGTGTGTGAAGCCCCTCCCGTCCCGAGAGAGAGTGTATGAACCGGCACATTGTCAAATTACGCGCGCGCACACACATAAGAGAGGCTGAGGGAGAAAATGGATTTTTAACCTTCTAATAAACATTTAAACCTTTCTTATTTGAATTTTACATAAACACACATTAACGGAAAGACTGTTTTGTCTAAAAAATGAACAAGGAACATCGCTAATGACACTCATGTGAGCGCTTAATAACGGAATCACTGCTGTAAAGTCAAACAAACAAACAAATGAACCGCACGTTACCTTTGAAAAGAACCTCGCGCACGGGGTAACACACACACTCTCTATCTCGCGCACGCACGCGTTTAGAGTGTGTGTGTGTGTGTGTGTGAAACAGAGAGGGGGTGCTTCCCACACACACACACACACACTGCTCCTCACAGAAACTGACCCCCAGGCACGGTGTAGATTTTCTTTGCTTTACTCGCACGCACACATGTGTGTTATAAGAAACAGTACGCGCATGCAGTACACACGCGCTTACAAACACAAAATAAAATATGTTTCACACACACACGTGGTCACAGTGTTATAGTAAACAGTACACATGAGCACGGATGTTGATTATACCAGTAAGAGACAAGCACTAAGACCCAGCATGGGAGACGATTACCCACAATTCCGCAGCTCAAGAGAGAGAAAAAACGTTGGCTCACTAGATCCAGAAAATACGATCACATAACCCCTATATTATCATCCCTGCACTGGCTACCTGTTCAGTCTAGAATAAATTACAAAAT
>JAQQZT010000021.1:15719015-15731859 GCA_030068275.1 Clarias platycephalus
CATGAGGAATCACAAAGGAGTTTTCATTTTCTGCAATGGAAAAGTACTCGAACTAGTTACTTTTATCAGAAAGCAACGCTGTAATGTAACTGATTTGTAACTAATGTAACTAATGTACTTTTTAATGACAGTAATTTTGTAATGTAATTAGTTACTTTAAAAAGTAACGTCCCCAAACACTGGTCACGACAGCAGTTCAGCGTGTGTGCTCAGTTTAAGTTAATAGTGGCCAGCACAAAAACAGAACTCTCTCTCTATAAACCCTCGGTAAGGGCGAATGCCCCGAGAGGATCTTTAGTCTCATTTCTCGTCCGTTCTCGCGTAGACGGCGATGCTCTGTTTATTTTGTGTTTTCAGTTTTCTTTTGTTTCCTTTTTTTAGTTCCTAATTAATAATCCCACACCATCTCCAAACAGGAAACATCTCATTAAAACATCTCATGGCGTGGCTCTCCATACTGCGCCATGTAACAGTTCTCTCACAAAAACTACAGTAGGGCGTCCAGGAAAGGTGTAATTTTACTGAGGTCATGTGACCCTTTCATTGCACACACCTAATTAGGTTAACTCTGATACCTTTTAATAAAAGTTTTAAATGTCAAATACTGTTTTTTTTTTCCTTTCATTTTTTTTTTTACATATATTACTGTCAAACTGTGCAAATGAAAAAACACAACTTTTCCCTGAATCTTTAGATGGCCCTGAGCTCATCAAGAAAACGCAAGATCCTCCTAAGGATGTTCTGAAGAAGGGATCGAACCTGACCTTTACGTGCTCAGCTACGTCCAGTCCTGCTGCTGACTTCATATGGCTTTTTAATGGAGTCACACTTCCCCAGAAGACATCCACGCTCGTTTTCTCAAACATGGACGTAGGACAGAGCGGCAACTACAGCTGCATGGCCTACAACAGCAAGACCCTGCGCTATGTCTCTTCAGATGTCAGCACAGTGTCCATTATTGGTGAGTCCTTCATGAGCTAAAATAACTGATTTCCATAAAAAACTTATGATGTTAAAAAAAATAAACACCTAGAAAGTTTTAGCCAGGGATCCTATATGGTAGCAATCTACTGTAATTTCTTAGAAAATGTAAAGAAATGTCACACTTCTGTACCGTGATGCTGTTGTAGGCACGAGGGCGCTGCTGCAAACACCATATATTTTCAACATATTATGATCCGTTTGTTTAATGATCCAGTTATTTTGCTCAACACATATCCTTCCTTCCGTGCCTGGTAGAACTAACGAACCGTGACTGGTGAAGCTGGTGACCAACAGTTATCGAGCGACAGGTAGTATTAACAGGGGTAAAAGTAGTTTTAAATTTGGTACTACCTAGGCAGTCTGGAGATGTGAGGAGAATAAATCATGGAGGTGGTGGACAGTCCTGAGAAACTTACGAGGTTTACTTTATATTTCCGGGGTCGAATCCCAAATAGCGTTAAATGGAATGTTAGTGTTCTTCATACAATATGTAGGGTGTACGAACCCTTGTTTTCAAATAATGAGAAGTGCTCTTGATAAGGGATTTGGGATTTGCGTTAGAAGCTAGTTAGTTTTGTAGCTTGTGTAAGGGGCAATTGCGCATGGAGTCTCGACCAATCAGACTCCTTGGGAACACACTTTTCACTTTATGGGTGACTGTCAGATCTGAGCCATTAGCCTACATACATGGCCGCTAAGAACTACAACTCGCAACGTAACTGTTCTTGTTCACAGGAGTTCTTGATGGGAAACACGTGATGCCATTTACCTGCATGGCATAAACTAAACTCAAGAGATAACACACGTTGCAAAGTATATATATTCTTGTGAATTCCTTTCAGAATTTAAAGGACCTGTCTTGTCTTGTCTTGTGTTTTTGACGATTTCAGTCTAGCACGGTTTATTCTTGTCGCCGATCGCCTGACCCTTGGCTGTTATAGACTATGTCGAGTGTCAGACATTATACTGTACATAACCTTACTTAAAGATATAAGTTTGATTGATAAGTATAAACAAATCGGCACTAATGAAATCAAGAGTTTACATTTTTTGCAAATGTATTAAATGTCAAACTGAAATCTCCCATGTACGTAGATTAGTGTATGGACTCAGCACTCCATAGAAGCTCTTTTGGCAGCAGGTACAGCTTCAAGTCGCCTTTGGAGTCATCTTTCTTTTTTTTCTGTCAGTTCCTCTTGAGTTAACTGCTATCTTCACATCTCTTCACAGATGTTCTATTGAGTTCATGTCTAAGTTTTAACTGGGTCACTCAAAGACATTCAGAGACGTGTCCTCATGCCATTCAAGTGTTGTATTTTCTGTATGCTTTGAGTTTTTGTCATGCAGAATGTCACTTCAGTCTGAGGTTTCAGTTTTACTTTAATTGACTCAGTTCTAACCTGTCTTTTAACCCTGCCCCTGAAAATCACCTCAATAGCACAATGCTATCACTGCTAAGCTTTACCGTAAGGGTGGTACTGTATTACCAGTTAATAAACAGTACCTGGATTACAAAAGACAAAGCGCATGGAGTTCATCCAGCTTGGGTGCCATTCACCTAGTTACTCTACTATAAAAGTTTGATTGATGGAGTGTTTCAGAGAAGGTTGTCCTCCTGGCAGGTTCTCCTATTTCTGTGGAAAAACCTTTGTTATCTGTCTGGCTATTGGGCTCCTGGTCACATCCCTGACCAAACCCAATCTTCAGTAGTCTGGTTACTGAGCTTGGCTCATCTATCAAATTCTAGAAAAAGTTGTGCTGATTCCATGTGGTACATTGTGCTCTTGGGAGTATTACGTATAAAAATTGTTTTATGCACAATTTGATCATAAAGATCTATGTGTAATTTCTTGGACTCAGGACTTTGTTTTTGAGATGCACTGTCCAATCCATTATATTTGCAAGAGATGGAGTCCATTTCCAGAGACAGGTAAAGATTATCAACGGAGTCTGAGTCAAGGGTCTAAATACTTAGCGAAAATAGGGATTATTGCTTTTTTATTACTACCAAACAATGCACAAGGGTGCTAGAACTGTGGCCTCACACCTCCAGGGTTAAGGCTTTGATTCCTGCCTCACGTGTGGAGTTTCTGGTGCATGTTCTCAGCATGCTTGGTGGATTTCTTTCAAATACTTTGGTTTCCTCAAACAGTCCAAGAAAAATGCAGATTAGGCCATCTGGTGCCTCTAAACTGACTGAAGTTTGTGAGCTAAAATTTTGCACTTTTGAAAACTTTCTGAGAGCTGCATTGTGCTGGTGTATATTCGTTCATGTAGCCTTATATGTGGCATCATAGTACCTATAGAAACCCTTGGCTGATCAGAATGTTTCACGACCAGCACTTGTACCAGGTATTGGTTTGATCTCATGCAAGACTTGTCCAGGATCTGAATGAGTTTACTGATTGATAGATAGATAGATAGATAGATAGATAGATAGATAGATAGATAGATAGATAGATAGATAGATAGATAGATAGATCCATCCATCCATCCATCCATCCATCCATCCATCCATCCATCCATCAAATCGGTTTATTAAGTCATGGACTATGAGAATTGTCTCATGTACCTCTTTTGGGGAGGTATACCTATATGAAAAACACACATACAAGATAATTTTTCAGTTGAACTACTCCAAAAAAGACTTGTAGATGTTTAGTAGATGTTTAAAGACAGCCAGGAGAAGATTATCTAATAATGTCTATTGAATTCAATTCAATTAAATTTTATTACTACTATACTGTGTGTTAGGTGGCAGCCAGTTCAGCTATAACAGTTGAACTGGCTGCCACCTAACACACAGTATAAATGCAGATCAATTCCTGCTTTCTGTTTCATTGCCATGCTGTTCCACAATTTCCAAGACTCATGAGAATGGATCAGATGATATTGTGGTATGTGTCAACAGTGCTGAAAGATCGAGAAGGATAAGGACTGAAGACCATTTGGCTGATCCATAATGGCATGGTCCATCTCAGAGACGGCCACAGGGCAGTTCCTGTGCTTTGTGCTGCTTTGAAGTCAGACTGTTTAGGAGCTTGGAGATTGTAATGTGAGATATGGAGGGACAGGTGATTGACGATGGTGCATTCAATGATTTTAGAAAGGAGAGAGAGAGAGAGAGAGAGAGAGGTGATATGGGTTCCTATTAATGACGTTTAAGGGATTAACTCTAGATGATCAGTTGTTAAGGAGCTGTTCAGTGCTATTAATGATAAAGGGGAGGAGGTCTAGTGTGATGGAGGCCATAGGATTTAAAAGTTTTTTTTCCTTATGTCAGCTAACGGATGTGTCTTAGTATTGCATTGCTACTTTTTTCTCACTGATACTCGGATATATATGTAGCACGCTAAGTTGCTTAATGGCAAATTAAACTGAATACAAAACGTTAATTTATTAGTGCGAAAAAAAGTTTATTTAAGCAGATAAAGATGCAGTGTTTGGGAAATGTGTCTCAGGAAGTGGACTACTCTGTCTGTCTGTCATGTCTGGGATTTACAGGCCTTTCATATTCTGCTGTCAGTTAATTCTGAACTCACACAGCTCTCCATAGCCATAGACTTGTGTTTGGATACTGCTTTCTCCACCGGGGAATATAAACTTTCCTAATACCAGAGTGATCTCTAAAGCCTGGACTCTGAGTCATTGATGAAAGACTGCCTGAATGCAGCAGAGAGATTGCTATATGTATGTGTGGGTGTGCATGTGTGTGCATGTGTGTGCATGCATAACAAGGGATTGTTTGCTCAGAGCAACGGTAGACAGCTTTCCTATGTGTGTCGTTGCTATGGTTAGTATTTACCCCAATTTATAATACATGACGGGTAAAAGCCGCAGAAACAAAGAGTGTAACTGTTCCACAAATGTCATTACGTACACAATGAAAACTTTAATTAATTCTAAGAAGTGTATAACAGGCATCCATTTAAGAAATGGAAAATTTGCAGGTACAGTTAAAGAGGATATGTGTATGTGATTTGATCCGAGCGACTGAGAAAAGGCATTTAGAGAATGTTGTTCAGTAGGTGTCGTTCAGTGGCAAATGCGGTTGTTTGCTCTAATTCGCCATGACGCATTCCACTGTTCCATTGTAATCACCATGTTTTTAAAAAGTGAGGAGAGACAAGAAGAGTGTGGTTATGTGGTTGGCTACAGTGTGTTTAAAGGATTACGGTGTGCACAAAGTACTCCATGTTATATAGATAGCGTGTTGTAGAATCCATAAGCGCTGCCTTTGATACCGAGTTTTACATTTAGAATATGGTCTAAGCTGGGGGAATTGAGAATAAATGGCTAGGTTTGTACTGTCACAGGGTAATAATTGCCGGTGAATAATTTTAATTTAATTTAATATTTGATGGGCTTCACTGCAAAACGCGATAAAGACCGTTTTCAGACTTCTACTCAATCTGGCAAATAATTTCATGATATCTTCTAATTTAAAAGTTTTAAATGTTTACACTTTGTTATTGCCATTGCAGTTTCCCCAGCAGCATTAAGCTGCCATTATACCTTATTACTCTGTCATCAGGTACTGTGGTGAAGCTGAAGTGGGCAGAGGATGATAATGGGTAGATAATGTTTAATGCTTGTTATTATCCCCAGCAATCTGTATCAATTAAAAAGTTATTTTGTTGTTCTAATTTGTTGCCTGTGACTCGCTAAAAAACACAATGAAAAGCATGAATTTGTTATATTTTTTAAGTAAAACTCAACCAACATATTGATACTAAATTGTACATTTACACTGACACAAACACAAGTGCAGACTGATTTATCCACTGGGACAAAACTATAATAGATGGACTTGTAGCATTTTGAAAAATAAAGATGAATGATTTAACCAAAACAAGTCAGCCATATTATTCTGACATTTGTGTCTTTTAACACTGTTGAGTTTGTGACGCTGCTTGCATTTGGCTTTTTTTTTCCAAACCTCCCAGAAGGACTGTACCTACAGTATGTTCCCTAGTTTTCCTGCTCATTAACCGTTTTATTCTGTTAGAGACAAATGTGACCTAATTCCTGAATATTATCTAGTTTAATTTATTGGAACCAGGTTTCAAATGATTTAGGTACGACAAAACTAATGGTTATAATTTTTGGTGGTTTTGGAGGTCTTGAGAAAAGAATTCTGTCAAACAAAAAGACTGCTGGGAAACAGCTTTTTTCAGTTTCCTTTATGAGCTAAAGAGATCCTGGGAACACTTACGTAATTGTAACAATTACATATTTTATTCAACGTGGCTGCTTTTAAGATGGGATTCGACCATGAGGATAAATTATGCATGGCATTAGAGCAATTGTAAGTGGTCCTGGCCTAAAAGTTTTTTTTTTCTTCTTATGCACAGGAATGTATATATTTTAAAAGGGTCCTTAATTAAATCCTGGTCCATAAATAAAAAAAAGCATGTAAATGTCAATACCACATCCACTTTTATGATTCCAGGTGGTGCAGTAATGGAGCAGCTGGTGTTGCTGCCTCACAGCTTTAGGGTTACTGTGTTTTCCTTTGGTTTGTGTGGGTTTCCTTATCAAATCTGGCTTCCTCACGCTGTCTTATTAAATCTGGCTACACCGGATTTCCCTTAGATGTGAATGAGTGAATGAATTTATGTGCAAACATGGATGGAAATGACTCCCTGCATCACATCTGGGATTAATTCTCTTGTCTGAGTGTTACTGGAATAGGCTTCGGATCTGCTGTCCATCAATAAAGCATGAGTGCATCATGGTGATGAGTCCTAGAGTCTATCTATATGCTTCCACTGTCTCTGATAACAAACTGACATCACAATATGCTATCACAATAATTACTTTAAGGAATGAACTGAAATGTGTGTAAACATGCCCGTCTGGTTTCTCTCATTCTGTTCAACAGAAGCCATTTCAGGCACAAATATCACCGGGCCGAATTCTCCCCTTATTGCCGGTAACAGTACAGTGAACCTGACATGCACAGCCCAAGCAGGCAAAGCAGACCACGTGCAGTGGATTAAGGATGGCCAACCTCTGAGCAGCACCCAGCGCATCATGTTCAGCGCGGACAAGAGCATGGTCACCATGTCCCCTGTTCAGAAGGGCGACGCCGGACGGTACAAATGCGAGCTGAAGAATAAAATCAGCAGCGATGCCGGGACTTACAAATTGATGGTCTATTGTAAGTTAATCAACTGTGTTTTTAAGATGATGATCGTTAATTAAAACACTAAGGCAGAATTACTAAAGCCTCTTTTGAGCATCTAGACCAAGTCTAACATAATAATGACTTATCTTTTAATGTAAATTCTATTCTTTTGTTTGCATTTGGTTCTCAGATGGACCGGATGATGTGGTGATAAAGGGTGAGCATCGGGGCACGGTGGGCCAGTTGTGGATGATAAACTGCTCCTATGCCTCAGTACCACCTCCCACGTTTGTGTGGAAGTTCAACGACACAACTCTTTATGACCAACCAAACTCATGCTTGACGCTTCAGAGCCTGGAACACGTACATAGTGGGATATATACTTGTGAAGCATCAAATCCCATGACCGGAATCTCAAAGTCTACCACCCACACTCTCACCGTGAAGGGTAAAGACATGCACAAACATCATTTTATTGCAAATCCATATTCAAATTAATTACAATACAGGCTTGTGGTGCTGCTGTGACAAATTCACTGGTCTAGCATCATGTCCTTATTACTGTTTGAACTTTTTTGTGGTTTACACTGCAGATGCAGGACAGCAGGATCCAGAAGGCTTGTCTAGTGGAGCCATCGCTGGGATCGTCATCGCTGTCCTGTTGGTCCTGGCAATCATTATTGTGTGCTGCATCAAGAAGAAGCGGAAGCATTCAGAGTGAGTTTAACCAACTGCTGCTGAACTGGATCTCTCTTCCAAACCTTATCTGTGCTTAACTCTCTTACTGCATGTTTTTAGCTGCAAGTGGGACAATTTGATACATTTTAGATATATTATTTATGATCTGATTCTCAAATACACTTTGGTAGGATCACGATCACAGCTTATCGTAGTTATCATTGCTTTTTGTGGTCATATGCTGTCTGCTTGATGGTAAAGTGAAATTCGAAGAAAGTTTTATTTATATGTCCTTGCACTGAAGTAACAAAAAGCTTGACACTGGAATGCAGACTGGGATAAAAATGCCTAATTATTAAGTGATAAAAAAAAAAAGTCTAAACTAGCCACAGACTTTGCTACGCATCAGTCCATGCATTCTTTTCATTTTCATCTGCTGGGAAGTGTACAGGCTGTAGCTGTGCAAATTCACACACTGCTCATTCATTAATCATTAATCATTCTAACGTCACCCCTCTATTGTTGAGTTTGTTCTCTCTCTCTCTCTCTCTCTCTCCTATTATTAATCTTATCCCATATTTGAGCTACTTGCCAAACCGTAGTACTCATTGATTCACACTGTTCTCCTCTATCTCTCTCTTTTCCTCAGCCACCCTCTTGACTTTACTTTTTAGGTGTGGTGCCTCCAGGCCGGCGTAGTGGATTCGGAGTTAATGTTACCTTACGTGACCCATATCTGATCTCCTATAGCAACCTGTTTTACTGGTCAATTTATGCAAAGAAAGAAAGAAAGAAAAGAAAAGAAAAGAAAAGAAAGATAGAAAAGAAAAAAGAGAGAAAACACTAGAAACATTGCTTAATAAGTATTGCTTAATAAGTTTCTCTTTAAAATAAGTAAAGAGAGCAGTACCTCTCTGGAATGGAATGGAATGTGCAAGAGAAGTGGGGAGGTGGGAGTGGTGATGGTGTCAAAGCAGGAATACCAGTCATGTCCACACAAGTCTCTCTCTCTCTCTCTCTCTCTCTCTCTCTCTCTCTCACTCTAAACTGGTATTCAAATCTCACTGTTATTCCAATTGTAAATCATAAACTGCATTGTATTCATTTGCTTATTTTTTCTTTTGCCCAGTATTCCATCACCATATTAAAGGAAAACGAAAACACAACCTCGGTCTCGAGAAGAACACCAAGTGAGTTTTCCTTTCCATGACTTTTGCTTCTGTCCAGGAGTGAGTAACACTATCTCGTTTTAAGGGTCTAAGTCAAAAGTCTGACTATTGCAGTTCTTGTTTGCTTTGAATGCTTTGCACGATATCAGAGTGTGTACCTGTGCTACCTTAAACCTGAAAAAGCATATCATGAGAAATAACCCTGACTTGTGCAGATGTGCTTTTGGTCATACCACTCTTCGACATGCGTTAATGCCGTCGTTAGTGTTTAAATAAAGCTTTAAAACAAAGACAGCTTGACGAGGGTGTTGCCACATCCATACCAGCACAGCGACGGAAGTATGACTCAAATAATAGTGCACCCTGTGACGGCAAATCACTGTTATTTGTCCAGTTGGTGTTGCAACTACATTCCTGAGTGTTGATGTTGATGACAGTAACAAAAGGCAACTCGTTGCATCATTATGTACTGTTTTACTAAATCCTTATGTTTAAGCTGAAATTACTTATAAATGGGCTACGGTATATTCAGTAAAACCTTCACACCCTCTTTATTAACATAATCGAATACTGTGTGATGAGAGAACTGTAGGCTACATCAGATAAAAGTGGCTGCATATTAAGACTAAAAAACTAACAAGTGAATAACATTTCATTATTTTTATTTTAAAAAAAATAACCATCACCGTCCATTATTAAAATTCTACTAACACAATACATGTTTAAAGGTCCCATATGTAACTCTTTCTTACACAAATTAACACAGCTCTTAGAGCTCCCCCAGAGTGTTTGTGGTAATGCCCCAGCTGAAATACCCCGTAGACAATGCATTTATTTATCCCTCATGCTTCCTATGTTTCACCCCTCCACCAAATGCGCCATTTCAGTTTTTATGTAAATGAACCCCACTGCTGAGCCACGCCTCTTCAGAGAACAGCAGATCGGAGCAGCAAGCCAGGGGGGAGGGGGATGTCCTTATATGAGGTCATATTAGAGGGAAGAGGTTCTGGGTTGCTGATCAGGAGGTCGGTGGTTCAAGTCCCAGTTCCACCAAAATGCAACTGGTGCATTCTTCTTTTGCTTAAGAGCTTTGTCCTTAAGCAAAGCTCTTAATGCTGTCTACTCTAGGGGCGCTGTATCAAGCCTGACACTCTGCTCTGAACCAAGCTTCCTAAAAATCCAAAGCTGGAATTAGTGAAAAAGTATGTGATGAATAAATAATGGCTTTAACTGGCTTAAGTCTCATGGAAAAAAAAAAAAAGAAAAAGCAGAGTTTTTTCCCCTCATGCTTGTTGTAGATACACGCCTAAGCAGATAATATTTCTGAGTCAATCAATCTAATTAGTCTTTCATTTTATTTATTATTCATACCATCCACTTTAATGGGAACAGTAGACCAGCACTTTCAGCCAATCACATGACTGCGCGAACAAAGGTCTAGAGCTTAATGCTCCTATTAAATTTGCCAGTGTGTGTTTTATTAGAGCCACATCAGTTAATTGTTGATGTTGGCTTTACATTTCTTGTGTTTAGGCGTGTGTGCAAAGGTGAAGTTAAAAGTATAGCAGAAATAATTTGCGCCTTAACCTCAGTAAGGGAACAGACAGAGCCTTGATTAACCTGTTCCACTAAAATAATCAAAATACACCTTCATTAAACTCATTTCATTTAATTAACTTCTGATACACACAAACACACACGACATAACACCTTCTACTGTGAGTGTGCATAGTTAGTATCTGGTCAGTGGTTAATAGATGTACTCAAATGCCAGGTGTACCTAATATAATGTCCCAAAGCTGTACTTTTGGCTATACTTTACCTGTTGTTGTCTTTCCTTTTCTAGGATCTGCTAGAACATTCTTCAGCCATTCTGTCTTTTTTACCCAGAAGAAGAATCCACTGGGCAGCTGGAAGATCTGCCCTGATTAGTGGAGCACACACTAAGGGCTGGCCCTCTAACCTCCCCCCCCTCCCCCCACATGGTGTTACCTTTCTTTCTTTTTTGTTTTTTGTTCCCGTGTCCCCTCCACCTGCCGACTCCACTTCTGTCTGGTGTTGCAGGAAAACTCCTGATATTTACCGCTATACATTCAGCCCCTCTCCGTCCCCCAAAGTTGCTGAAGAGAAAAGGTTATGCTGTTTTAATTCTTGCAGTCCGTCTAGACCAAAGATGCAACAGACTATAATGACAAAACATCCCTCCACTACTCCGCGGCTCATCCGGACATCGACCCTGGAGAAGCTTCTCCATCTCGAGCTCTCCAGTAAACATCTCTCTCCAGAAGTGCAGAACATCTTCCAGAGCTTAGGGTCGAAGATATTTACACCCTGTTCACCGATTAACCTAATATGATATGTGTGTATATTTGAAGTGTTTGCAGGACTGAGTAAAAGATGTAAAAGATGAGGTTTTCGTGTATCTGTGTATGGACTAGGGGCTGCACGACTCCCGATTGCCACAGTGACGACGAGGCTTTTTTAGTCTACATGATTAACTGGTAAAGTAAATAAGTCAGTGCAGTAAAAGTCAAAGAACTAAATCTGTCTATTATATTGCACTATTGAAGGGCAGACCAGTTGAGGTTCAGAAGAAGGAAGAAAACCAGACGCCTCACTTTAGCTGTTGCTAGCACTGCTATGATCGAACACACTACACACGCACAGAGGCACAACATCATGGGGATTCCAATCTGCCGTTCTCATTCAAGTCACATGACCATGCATCTGCTATACCCAGCAGCCGTTACCTGACTAGAGACATCGCCATGGCGGTGACCCCTGACCTTGTCACTCGACTAGTCGACATGGCTCTGGTGATGATTCGTGCCCATGTTACTTGCCTCATCTGTGCAGCTCCTAGTCCTGATAAGCCACTGCTTTAGAGGGAAACTTTTAATCTGCTCAAAAAAGATTTGATTTGGTTTTGTTTTGTAATAAGCACACTACATATTCCTGATTTTCTATTAAACAGTTTTCAGTGTTACATCAAACTGCCAGATTGAAAACTGAAGCCACTGAATATTTTTATTTGTGTACTTTTTTTTAAATTCAGGGTTAGGTCATGTGACTTTTCCTTTTTAAACCAAAGGGTACGATGATATTTTGGCAATGAGTTTGAATTGTGGATACTAAACACTGTGTGTGTGTGTGTGTGTGTGTGTGTGTGTGTGTGTGTGTGTGTGTGTGTGTGTGTGTGTGTGTGTGTGTCTATATGTGTGTCTATATGTGTGTCTATATGTACTTTTTTGACCGGTAGCCTTCTTGAGACAGACGTGCTTTTTGTTTTGACAATCCTGCTAACGTTGTGTCAAGTTATTCCAGATTTTAAATTAAATTCTAATAGTTCTTTTGTAGCAGTGACGTTTCACTTCATGCCTGCGATGTCGACTCTGATCGCCTTTACGTTGCTCACTGCCGGTATCGAAAGTGACTCAAATTCCAGTGGTGTGACCTTCACAGTTATTATATATTTTTTGACACCATGTTAAAGGATTTGTTTGATTTGAAAATTTTGTTTGTAATTAGAAATGAAATATTGGATGAATGTTGAAAAAAAAAAACATTCTAGAGTGTTGAAAATGTTGTGTGTATTAAAATTGGAAAATAAATCAATTAATTGATGGTGAAGTTTAAGAAAGAAATGATGAGCGGACCCAAGCACCTTGCCCCATCGCCTCCCAGGTGCACCACACAACCTGTGTGTTTTTTGAGTGTGTTAAGACCTACAAAAAGTCATCGCCGCCCGGGTACACCACACTCAGTTCACACACTATATAGATCTGATGTCCGCTTGGGCCTTAAACATTTGTTGTGTGTGTGTGTGTGTGTGTGTGTGTGTGTGTGTGTGTGTGTGTGTGTGTGTGTGTGTGTGTGTGTGTGT
>JAQQZT010000021.1:15756996-15773098 GCA_030068275.1 Clarias platycephalus
GGATTTTTACAACATTATTGTTGAAATACACAGTCCTGAAAAAGGGGCGTTTCTTTTTTTGCTGAGTGTATATATATATAGCGCTCACTGCTATAGGAACCTGCCTCTCTCTCTGAACCGGACCTGACTCCCCCACACACAGAAAGCTCTCACGCATGCGTCTCCCCATAGACACGCCCCCACACGCATACCCCACACACACAAAGGTCTCCATCAAGTAGTGACGGTGGTAAAAGTGATGAATGGGACGTCAATGTTGGGGTACGGCACAGACAGTGGTCCCTTTCTCTCTCTGCTCTACCCCTTTTACACAAACTGTACAGTGATAGCTATACTTATAATTTATAACTATACTCCACTGCTACACTTTATATATATAGTGTAGCATGTACTGTATGTGCATCCCTGGACAGCACACCTAAATGTGGATCTTCCAGAAACTGATACAAGCACACAATTGTATGGATATTCATCTGCAACAGTTTATTAGTGCTTAAGGCACTATTGTTATCACACTATTTAGATTGCAAAAACTTTGACAATTAATGTAGGTGACCTTGAAAATCTCGAAAAGTAAAATAACCCTTTCAATAACCGCCCTGTCCTCACTCATAACTAATGGGCTTTAAAGTGTAGAGACAGTGATTCAGCAAAAACTACCTCTTGTTTTGCAACGATAGGCATCCAGTATGCTGCATTACCGCCACCTATCGGTCTCTATACTACCTCTGTTCAGTTTTGCACAAATCCTGCATATATCACCAATTTATAGGTGGGTCTCCTCTCTCAGTCCAAACAGCTCTAGTGTCAATGGCAATGTGCAATACCAGTAAATAAAATGTGCAATATCAGTAAATATATATAATTCGTATACGACCGCCACCAGTGGTGTTGACCTACAGGATTCTGGTGGAAATTGGTCTACTGTTGGTCGAAGAAGGAGAGGAGAAGGTTGGAACTGCCAGGCAGGAAGTCTAGAGGAAGACCAAAGAGGAGATTTATGGTTGCAGTGAGAGAGCATATGAAGTTAGTTGATGTGACAGAAAAGGATGCAGAGGATAGGGTTAGATGGAGGCAGATGATTCATTGTGGTGACCCCTGAACAGAGACAGCCGACAGACAAAGAAGAAGGAGATAAATATATATAACTTTTCCCCACTCCGGTTATATTAAAAACTTTTGTTGGCTGGCATTGTCGCATGCTTTGCCTTAAAGGCTACTGTCTCCCCAGTCACTACTGTGTAGGTGTGAACGTGATCCATCAGTTCATTTGTAACTTGTGATTTGCACAAAAGAAGAACAGAGTGGAGTGAATCTTTTTTTGTGGTCTGTAGGTGTACCTGCTGCTCAAACAACTTATGGAAGAGCATATACAGAAGTGTTTGGATATCTGCAAACAAAATTTGGAACGATAGTACAAGTATGCTAAAAGTTTATAGAATAATTACTATAATATAAAATTTATCTGTCTGTCTGTCTGTCTATCCATTGTCATGTTCAAAATCTGTGCAAAAACACACATTGTGTGTGGTTTGTTCACAATTAAGTGAAGGATCTGTCTTGGAGTCCTTAACAATGGAGCAGGCTCCTCTGTGGGCTCGGTGATTGTAGATATACTACAGGTAGAGTAGTGATGTTTTTGAGACTGAGAATCCTCTCAGCAGTCCTTACCACCCTCTGCAGGTGCTTGTGGTCAATTGCAGTGGCACTCCTATCACAAAGTGAAGCAGCTGCTCAAGATCCTTTCGATGATGCAGCTGTATTGTGTTTTTTTTTTTTTTTTTCAAATATAAATTATTATACATATCAAATCTCATCAGCTTCCTCGAGAAATACCGCTGCTGTTATGCTTTCCAGGCCAGCTGGGTGTTAAGGGTCCAGATAAGGTTATTGGAATCTGATGTAGATTCCCAGGTATTTGAAGTTTGAAGTACTCCACATTAAGGATGATCAATGACCGGTCAGTCTCCTTTCTCATGTCCACTATCATTTCCTTGGTCTCATCCATGCTGAGCGTAATATTTTTCTCCTCACACCATGTCACCAGACTTGCCACCACACTCCTGTACGCAATTTCGTCACCACTAGTAATAAGTCCAATGATTGTGAGATTGTCTGCAAATTTGAAGAGTTTGTAAAGAGTGCCAGTCTTCACTACAATACTGTTTATGTTATATTCCCAAGTCGACCGGACACTAGTCTGCCAGTGAGGAAATATAACAGCCAAGTGTGGGGTTGAGTCCAAGGTTTAACAGTTTATTAATGAGTTTATCAGAGATGATGGTATTAAAAGCAAAAATTATTCTGAGGTTGGAGTCTTTGTTTTCTAGGTGGGACAGGGTAAAGTTAAGGGGTGCAGAGATGGAATCAGAGGTAGATCTGTTAGTCCAGTAGGCAATGGGTCCAGCAAGATTTTGCAGTTACTAGTGATGTGTTGAATGTCTAGCCACATCCACCCAGCAATACCAGTAGAGCAGAACTTGATGGCTTTCCTTTGTCCATATTTGGTGTTTTAACTCCACCTTGTTGCCTCATCTGAAAGCAAGACATCAAACATGCAGCATTTGACGTTCCTGACTATGTTCAGGAGTTTGGAAACGTCCTGATTTGTATGGTGGGCACGATGTTGGCCCAACATACAATGCACCCTGTCACACATTCAGCATGCTCCTGTATGTAGATAGAAGAATCTTACCACTTTCCCTACCACTTTAAACAAATCCCAGTCTGTCTGTGAGAAACAGGCCTGCATGATGCTCTCAGATGTAGTTTACCAAACACTGTTGATAAATTGGCTCATGAAGGAATTTAAACAGTGAACAAAGACATAGCACAAAATTTCCTTGGAGGTTGTTAGGTCAGCATTTGAACAACATCAACTCTGCACCTGACAAACAATGAATATACAGTAGGCAGTCTGTACATCACAACACCATGAGCTGTTAACAAACATTCACATCTCCAAACTTAGTCTTAATGGGGGCAGCAGTGTATTCTCCTCAAGTGTGTTCTTGAGTGACCGCCTGCTAGCTAGCAGGAGGCTGGATAAAGGTGGTTGTCCATTATGGAATACCCCTCCTTACCTTGTTTGTATCTCTGTCCCCATAAGGGTCTCCTCTGTGCTCCCTGTTCACCTGAGCATGGTGCTGGAGGACCTAATCAGGAGTGGTAACGGTCTTGTTCGAAGCAAACAATGTACTTTAAGTCCAGAGGAATAAATCTGATAAAGAATTGTGCCGTAACAGTGCTCGCTTGTCATAAGTTAACAGTGCTTTGCATTTATGTGTTGAAAAATCAGATAAAGAACATAAATATAATTACAAAAGGTAGGGTGGAGGATTAGCCAGAAATATCAAAACAACACCATAAGACATTAGGTCAAACATTAAAACTCGGTTGCAACCGGTTCTTCCAGCAGCACAGTGATCCTAAGATTAACTTGACAGTGCAGCGAAACGGCTTAGAGGGATCATCCTAAAGCCCTGAATTAGACGGAACTGACAAAGCATGTTCGAGCGAAGAAGCATACAAACCAGTTCTGTCAGAAGGAACAGGAAAGAATTCAGTCAAGGGTTTTGATATACCTAGTGGAATATAAGAAGAGGTTTAAGTCAAGTTCAAACAATTAAACAATGCTACCAAGTACCAAGCACTAAAACACTTTTGATTCACTGAAATGCTGTTTTAACCTCTGTCTCTTGGCTGAAATGACCTCTCATACACCAATCAGCCATAAGTTCACAACCACATAGGTTTTGGATTCGGCGGCACGGTGGTGTAGTGGTTAGCACTGTCGCCTTGCACCTTCAGGGTCCAGGTTGGACAGTATGTAGCTGCTGTTGGACAGTATGTAGCTGCTGGGTTGGAGTAGTGGTGGGTTTTCTCCGGGTACTCCAGTTTCCTCCCACAGTCCAAAGATATGCAGGTTACTGTAGGTTAATAACGTTCCCAAATTGCCTGTAGCGTGTAAGTGTGTGTATGAGTGTGTGCCCTGCGATGGATTGGCACCCTGTCCAGGGTGTACCCTGCCTCGTGCCATAAGCCTCCTGGGATAGGCTCCAGGTCCCCGTGACCCCGAATACAGGATAAAGCTCTGTAGAAGAATTTTAGCGGATCAATCTGCAAAATGTAGCCATTATACACAGAACATGGCATGCACTATTTTTTTTTTTTATACTGTTTTACTGCAGTAGCCCAAGATCCAAAATAAAACCATATTTCTAAAAAAACATGCTTTTATAAATTAAGATGTTACTTAGCTCCACCTCATTCAGCTGTTGAGCTTTTTATTGACTATTGATTTTGTTCTTAAAATGGCTGTTTGTTTTCAAGCAATACGCATTTTCTGCAGTTGCATTATGTTACAGCCACAGTGGTGGTGTGTGTACGGGGGAAACAGAGATTTTGGCTCGCTGTACCGTCACCTTGTGCCGATGATGTAATTGTCTGTGTGCCAGTCTCCTTGATTTGATGTCAGTTTTGTTTATGAGGATATTATGTGCAATGGTGGACGTACGTACAGTAAACTAGTGACTGTGTTAACGTTGCTTACTGGACTTTTTACATGCATGCACATACACACGCAGTTACTCACACGTTAATGAACAGAGGTGCCTGAATGTACTACTAAGCTCACTGCAGCTACATACTGTACAAAACTCCGACGACACAGACACCGCAGACTGCGACAGCAATTTCGGACGAGACCCGTCTGACTTTTACAAAGCACAACAGGTAATGACGTTTTGTCTAGGCTTCTGATTGGCTCCCTGTTGATTAAGGAGGCTCCTAACAGCACTTAACAGGGCGTTTTTTTTTTTTTTTTCATTTTAATGGGGACAAAGATATTTTTAAAACGTAGGTCGTGTGGACAGAATTATTTTTAAAAACGAAGAAGAAAAATCTTTTTTTAAAACCTTAATTGGCCAGTGTTTCAGTTTCATTGTCCAACCCCTGTACATGCTTAACAAAGTCTGGTAATTGTGCTAGGAGTCTGGCTTTAGTCTTGTTGCTCAACGACATTTGACCAGGAAATTTTTGCTGTAAATGATTTTGCTTGGGTTCGCCAGGTTCCATGTTGATCAGTGTTCCTGATTCTGAGTATGAACAAGATAAATGTCGGGCCCCTGCCAAGAATTAAAGCATTTTTCAATGTTTTTTTTTGTTTGTTTGTTTGTTAAAATTGTTAAACAAATGTCTGATTAGCGATTTGTCCCCCCTTGAACACATTAACGGTTAGTAGAGCTTATACTCACACCTTACGTTAATATTAAAAAGAAATTTGAGACTGTGAAATGTTTCTTTGACTTAAGATCACGTGTGAGGTGCAGTTAAGTCAATGTTGTTGCGTTTACAGTCAAGACAAAAAAATGGTTTGCTGGCTCTAAACCACAAGCACCGATTGCGTTCTCCATTGCACCTCCAACCCAGAAAGAATCATCGTCAGGGTGTTCTCACACAGAAAAATAACTGAAAAAGTCCATGTCGGCACCAACACAAATTTGTGCTAGCCATCTTTACACCCGAGTAGTCTCGCAAATCCAGGAGAACTGCTTGCGAAGCTATGGTGAAGTTCACCACTGATGTTGTGCTTGCCCGTTAGCATTTCTGGGAAAGTAGAGACGGACACGGATATATACAGTGACATGATGTAAATCCCTTTTTCACCAGACACTCATGTAATTACAAAAATACAGCTTTTGAGAAAATAATTGTTTATTTATGAAAAAGATGTGATCTTATTCCCTGCATCAGTATACAACATAACATAGAGATAGTGGCATATTTCTCTATATTCCTAAGCAATTAATTAACTTTCAGTGTAAATAACTGCATACGTTGCTCTGATTAATGGATACAAGACACCCACTAGAGTGTGATTGCATTGCAACAAAGATGCCTCACTCACTGCCACAGGATTTGATTCTGTGAGTCGTGTCAGTAAGCCAAGAGCACAAGAAGAAGGAACACCACTGGAGCTGACTGATGTTTTGAGGTTGAAAATCTGAACAAAATCTCATTAAAGTTTAAATAAAGTTTATTCCTTTGGAACGCTGTTCCTGTGGCTAATAAACATATGAGAATTTCTTCAAAATGTCCTCAAAAAAAAAAAAAGATCTACACTATTTCTTTTTATAATTGAGTACTCTGCGTAATTTTCTTTAAATGAAAAAGTAGCATTTAAGCCCTAAAACCTGGGTGCAACAAAAAGCAAAAGTGAGTACATGTTGTGAAACACAATTTATTTACCTTATTTACCCCTTTCTACTTGGTGGTGGTGAACACCTAGATTAGGTCCTGTCTTTAACAAAATCATGAAATGATACTGATATCGTTTTTTTTTTTTTTGCCCTTTAAATATGAGCCTTTTAAGTGCTGCAAAGAACGCAAATTGAGCATGCAGTGCGAGACTTCCTCTGAAACTTGATAAGCAATTAATTTTATTTAAAGAGCACCTATTATGCAAAATTCACTTTAGGATGTTCAAATGAGTCTCCGGTCTGTTTGTAGAAACAAAAATGTGAGGAAAATTATATTCCCACATTCATTTTGGTCTGTGCCACTAACGTGACCTCATTATAAGAAGAGCGTGTTACTCAGCCGGACACAGGCTTGCCAGGCAGGTGTTGATGACCCTCAAGTTCCCACAAAGCCATCCTGGTGGGTATCAGACCTGTCCCACCAGACCCAGGTGAGGTAAAATAAAATGAGTCGTTAACGTTACTGTTGCTCCATGAAGACCGGATAACTCCAGCTAAACTGGTAAGTGCCCTCAGGGTTAAAGTTAGATATTAAGTGAATGTGGAAAAGGCAAATACTGCATCAGTGTCATTTCACAACCTTGGCACAGGGTGCATGTCTGCATACACACATACACGACACTACATCGGGTGTTCAAGGAACACTGTGCTGAGCAGGATGTCTTGCCTTTTGTGTAAGAAGACGACTTTTTGATCTACATATGAACAGTTTGACGGCAAAATGAGATAAAAGCCAGTTTCAGATTAGTCTATAACTTACTTTTTGAAAATTATGTATTCTCTTTTTAAGCGCTCTGATCCATCGACTTACTCGAGGACTCATGATGCATCATTTTTAATCACTAAAACACTCAACAACTGTGTGAATGCTTTCTGTACAAGAAGAATGAGATAGCAATGATGTGCAGGAAGCTGTTTATTTAGCTCATCTCATCCTTCTTTTATGTTTGAATGATTCATAGATTACAGTTTTGCTTAACACTAAAACATTCCACTGAAACTGGTCAGGTACAACAGGACTGAAAATGGAGGTCTAAATTACATTACATGAAAAAAATTTAAAAGTCTGGTGCTTTCTCACATGAAGAAAAAAAGAAAAGTTTTTTTGACTGCTGGTGCATTTTAAGCTGAATTGGAGTTTCAGCGTTTTGCTATAACACTCATACTGATAAAACAGAACCAAGTTTGATCATATTTCTACTTCAGAGATAATCCCTATGACTTTGCAATAATTATCATTTTGGAGTCAAACTGTTCAAACACATTTGCACATATAATAAATAACATTCAGTAAGAGTGAAAGGTTGCAAGAAAGAACCAACTCTGCTCTTGCTCATCGAGGATTATTTCTTATTTTGGAAAAATAAGGTGCAAATACAAGCCAAGCCCTTACACTGTAACATCCTGCTTATGCTGCAATGTTCTACTGCTATCATCATCGTCGTCGTCATCCTCATCATGATGTGTTATGAACAATATATTACTAATGATTTCTGTACGGTTCCCAGATACCTCGTTCTCCTTATACATGAACTGATTTTAGGAGAACACTGGGGAACCATAAGCTGCTGTGGTCCAGATCCCATAGACTTGATCCGTGTTGTGCTCTGTAGCCCCCCCTCTGACTCTGATCGTAATGCTACAAAAGCTTAGTGTATTACCTGACAACGGAGTCTGAAAAGTTTAAAGAGAGTAGCTGAGGCAGTCAGACAACAGAGACTTTATTGCTTAAACATGGATCCTGGAGGAGCGCTGGTTCAATTACCATTAGCGGAGCTGATCAGCAGCATCCACAGTGGAACTCAGCGCTAGGATCATGCAGGAACATGGCTCGGTTGCGATCGCACGGGAGGCAGTCCAAGTGATACCAGGCGTCGCAGTCATCACATTGAACCCACTGCACCGTGTCCTGCTGCGGCAGACGGCATCGCGACGCCGCACACGGCTCTACGCCCTGCGCCACCTTCCTTTCCTCTTCGATATCCTCGTCGTCTTCATCCTCTGAGGAAGACGACGATGATGATGACGAGGAAGAAGAGCTGGATGACGAGGAGGACGAAGCGGGAGACGGGTGGGAAGGCTGGGGCGGGGGATGTTTCCTGGGTCTGCCCCGCCGTCGACTGCAAAGACACAACATTACAGATCATAAACGGTTTGACTTGAACTACTACTCAAACAACGACTAAAGCTGTAAATTAGAATATCTCGGCGGAGAAGGACTCTGAGAACAGTGTGTAGTGTGAGCCACGAGAGATAGGTCATTGAAATAATGCAGGGATGATTAGCATCAAAATTCAACTCAATCTCAAGTTCTGAGAAGCAGTTAGCAGGACTTAACGCCACCCCTATGACCACCCGCTCCTCAGACGTTCTCAGAACCTTCGACTGTTACCTGTTAAGCTACACACTAAACCATTACCACCAGTCACAGATAACAGCTATTTGATTAAACCAGTTCCGCCTGATTATAAATTATATTGCAGTGATACAGTTTATAATCGACACGTTTCTGATGATTATTAAATCTGATCTTTATTTTTTTTGCAGAAATCTCAGTACTAGTTAGTCAAAGTAGGATTTGTTATGCAAGTTATTACAAACTTGACTGAGTGGAGTCTACAAACTTAAAAATTCTAACAATGCTCATGCTTAAGTTCCCTGTAGCACGGCTTCACGGTTCTATAAGAGGAATTATTTACAATCTGGTGGATTAAATATTATACTTTCATTCTGGAGAAAAGCGTAAGTGTGTAAAAATGTGATCAGTAGAGCCGCAACAAGTCAACTTGTGTGTTTGAACTCAGCAGCTATAAAATGGTATAAAATAATTATTGTACTGATTATTTGGACGGTTTAATGCATTACTGTGAGATGAAGAAAATGAATAATTAGACTTATCCGAAGTGAAGTCTGATATCTCAGTGGGTTGAAAATGGCTGATCATGAGCAGATATCAAAACTCTCATAATTAGTCTATGAGAAACATACTCTACATACTATGAATGACAAACTTTTTCAGTTGATTTTTGTACATTTTAACCACTAAGCAACTGTTTTCAGCCCTGGAGGACCGGAGCAGGACCGGAATGTGCTGTGAACTTTTGCTCGATTCAGTTATGAATGCAGATTCTTGAGTGTGGTGATTCACGTATCGCCGCCCTGACTCTAGAACTGATTTTTAGAAACTATATTAGCATTTATAATAGAGGTGATCAGTCTCAGATATAAACCATTCTATACCGAGCACAGAAGCTTCCAAGTGCCGCAACAGAAACGCATTACATCATCAAAAACTGTTTGCGTTAAAAGCCTACGATCTGTCTTTTTTCTCCAAACTCTGAGTGAATTAATCTAACCCGCTCATTACACACATTTACTCCAGTCTCACAATACAGCAAGCACTATTTAGTAGAAAATTACTTCTGTTTACTCATTAAACTTTTTTTCCCGTATCGGGAGTTGACTGGTAGGCTGCATTTCAACATGAACCAAATGAATTATGGAGTTTGGTGCTTGTGTCTCTACAACTAGTATGGCCATTTCTGTTCTTAACATTCTAATTTAAAAAGTGTAAATATTTTTTAGATGCAGTAGTGGGCTTGACCTAACGGAAACCTGCACTGTTCAAGAAACAAAGGTCGATTAATCGGCTTAAATGTGACTTATAAATAAGGAAAGCTGCAACTAGTATTACTTGCCATTTTTGTGTTACTGAAAATATACAAATCACAAACTAAGGAATGTTGGGAAATCTTTGACCTAAAAGTAAATGCATGGATGGCGTTTTAAGCATTTTAGAAATACTGTTGGACCAGACACATTGATTTATAAAACTGCTTCACATATTTAACATCGAAAACTATCCATTTTTCTCCACAACAAAAAGCCCAAAATCACACTCACAAGCAAGTCTTGGTTTACTAGTACCGAAAATTATGAATCACGCATGCGCTTCTTGTTTTGACGCAGAGCGTCACATGATTACAACTGAGCCAACAGTTTTTCTCTCTCTTGCGCTGCAGAATTGTGGGTAATCGTCTCCCCTGCTGGGTCCTAGTGCACGTACTTACTGGCATAATCAACATCCGTGCACACGTGTACCGTTTACCATAACACTGAACACGTGTGTGTGTAAAACTTTTTATTTTGCGTTTGAAAGCGCGCGTGTGTATAGCAAAAGCAAGTCTCAGAGAGGTTAAAGATCCATTCTCTCTCTCTGTATTAGCCTGCTCTTTGTCATTGACCACCGTGCCCCTTCACACAAACACACACACTCTCTTAAGAAACACTGTGTAAAAGAAATGTGTAAAAACTCAAATAAGAGAGGAGGAAGTGTTACAGTGAAAGATGAGAAAAGGGAGAGAGGATCGAATTGCTCCTGTCCTCTTACTTTAGCTTCAACACACACGCGCGCATAAACAAACACTTATTTGTCTGGATTTTTTTTTTTTTTTTTTTTTTTTTTAACGTAAAGTGCAGGTTAATTTGTTTTATTTTTACTTTATATTTTGTGTTCATTATTTTTACGTATTTATTTTTGGGGCTGTGGAACAAATAATTTGAGTTTCCATTATTACTTATAATCAATCAACCCACCCCCAGGAAATCTACCGTTCTTTTGACAATGAAGAGGGATTCTTTCTTTCTTTTCTTTGCGCCATGCCAGCTTCTATGGCTATATTCATGGCGAGAAGTATTTTGTTATTCAAGAGCTAGATAAGATGTTTAAAATTTATTTTTTCTAAGAATTTTAAAACCATATTTGGATTTACTTGCTTAAAAACTTTTTTAAAAGTGTCGACAGTGTAAAACAAGTTCCTTAAAGTAGTAAAAGAGTTACAGTCAAATAAAATATGTTTAATGGACAACTGGGCTTTGCATGCTGAACATTGTGGTGGGTTTTCTCCGGTCAGTAAAAATGTGTGTGTTGCTTTTGTGCGTGAAGAGAGATTCACACAGTTCACTGTTAATCCCTGGTGGTGTTCAGAACGTCGGGAGTCTGACTTTTATTCAAGTCATTACACTGCTGTAACGTCCGGTCATCTTTACTACTATTATATTATATTATACAACAAACTTTATTTTTCTGCATCAGCCCTTCAGAGTTTACTATCAGGGTAACTTTCATTGACTTTTTCCTCCAGTTTGTACAGTTGAATCTAAAATATATAAATCTCCACATACACAGGACTGGAGGAGAGATTCAACCCCCCACCCTGGCGGTCTGGGGCTGTGTAAGGATTTTTTATTTTGTGGTGTGTACTGAGGAAACGGAATCTTTAAATCTGATGATGGACATCTTTATTACACACGATGAGTGCGGAGTTAAAGTCAGTGAGCTGACGCACCTGGTGGTGGTGGTAGTGGTCGAGGCGACGTGGAACCGTGCGGCGTGTCCCCTCATCACTTTGCCCATGCGTGCTGGCGGAGTGGCCAGGTGATAGCTCTCACCTCCGACGACCAGAGAAGAGCATACGGGAGTGCTGTTCGCTCTTCGCCTGCCTCGAGGAGCCGAAGAGCCACGCTTCTGCTGCCGGCAGCCCACCAGACTGACGCTCTTACCATGGGATGTGTAATCGCTCTCTCGCTTTAGAATAACGGTAAACTGAGGATGACTGAGGCTCCCGTTGCTTAGCTGATTGAATACGACAGAGCTCTGCTTGGGCACGACCAGCCTGCTGTCCGGCTGCGGCCTCGTACTCGGCTCCACGTTCGACGGCGGGGACTGGAAGAGCTCCGACTCAGATTTGTACAGACGCCGTCTCTTGCTGGCTTTGGCTTTCCACGCTTCCTCCAGGCCGGTCCTGCAGCCATCGTGGTCCTCGGCGCTGTCATCCTCCAAAAGCACGGTGTGGGCCGATTTGCGTCGACTCTTGGACGACGGCGGGATGGACTTTACAGTCTCCTGACTATCAGTAAGAGAAGGAGGAGTCGAAGGCGGCACTAAGGTTTTAAACGAATGTGCGTCGTGTGCACTGGACTTGTCCGTCTTCTTAAAGGTCCAGCAGCTGCCATTGATCTTACTCAGGCTGCCGATGGAGTTGAGAATGACCGTGGCTTTGTTGATGGAGAGCTTAGAAATGTCGAGGCCCGGCTCTTGTTTGGAGTCCAGGCTGGTTCTGATCCGGTTGTTGATATTGGACGAGAAAGAACTTGCCTTGGGGACGGTTATGGCGTCAAAGTCCTGAGGGCTGACGCTGACCTTCTGGAAAAGGAAGTAGAACTCTGGGTTTCCTTGCACCGTTTGTCCTCCGAAGGTCAGCGTGTCGCCATCGAATATCTCCAAGAGGACGCCTGACTGGATCCGGACATCGTTTACCCACGTACCTGGCGACAGATAGGACAAGTTAATGACATCACCACCAGGATAAAATAAAACACTTATTCTGCACATTAACACTGACCGTAGCTGCTCCGGTCCTTGACTTGGACCTTCCAGCTCTCCTCTCCTGCAGCGTCGCTCTGCTTCTCGACATGAAGCTCGGCGTGGACGCGCGAGACTGCAGTCGACTCCAGGGTCACATCGCACAGCTCCGCCATCCGGCCCAGCCTGAAGACCGAGTGCGGCAGTGCCGGCCTGAAGGTGTACAGGTCATGGGCGGAGTCCGGAGGAGCACCGCCGCCAGGGCTGTGCGTGGAGCTTGACGAGCCTATTCTCAACAACTGAAAACAGGGCTGGATCCCGGGGAACATATTGGCACGGTCGTGGGGGAATGGAGCCAAACCGACACCCGCCTTTTAGACGACTCACACAGACGTGCGTACAGGGTCACGACCCAGCATCGTAGAGGTACTGCACTCATTAAATATTAATGAGGAAATGTTTTACAGCAACACTGAACTTAATAAACGTGTGTGTGCATTTAATTATATGAAAAACAGTGTTTTTTATTATTATTATTATTAATGTGAACAGCAGAACGATGGTGGTGACAGCACACTCTTCATCCTGCAAATAAATCAAACAATTTATTAGGAATATGAGAATCACTTTGCATTAATAAATATGATTCAATGTTAATATAAAATAAGACGCTGTATATTAATATCTACTCAAATAAAAGAAAGGTTTTGTCTATACAATGGTCTTTCAATGATATCTTTTCATTTCATGCAGTGGAGCACCTGAAACCATTCTCAGAAAATTTTCTGTCTGTCCAGCCAGATTATGTCACATCACACAAAACTGTCTGGACAGAATATAATGAATCTTTTTCAGTCCGTGGATCTCTGCCTGAAGTTTAACCTGCACCATAAGGGACATCTAAATGTTGAGTAAAAAAAATGTTGTGCCGGATTTAATAATCTACTTTAAAATAATCTTCTAATGCGCTACTGTCTCAATGTAAACAAACACCTGCACCAATAAATATGAATTATTAAAGATAAACTGAATATTTTTACTGGAATTAGTTCATATTTTCACTTTGGCTGAAATAAAAGCGCTTAAGTGGTATGAGTGAATTTTAACACGCTGGAGTCGTTTTAAGACAAAATTTATCCGATCTACTTTTTCCATTTCTCATCTGTGATTCTCTCTCCGATTACCAAACAGGGAGTGTATTTGTCTGATCACGAAAGAAGTACAACTTAGTGTAAACAAGGCGTAAGATACTCAACCTTACAGAACGTGATTTATCTGTATTAAGTTAGACAGAGAGTTCTGCTGCACAGAAAGACAAATGTACGTGGGCTTCAACCTGAAATAATAATAATAATATCACTGATTACATTAAAGATCAGCAGATTATTATTATTAGATTTAACCTTTTAACTGTTTCTAATTCTAGTTTAATTAACTCTTAACTACCTCTTTAGCCATATTTACACTACCATGATGATCTTATAAACGTTAAGTTGCTTAAAACTTCACCGTGTACATGATGCTTGAGCTGTGACTTAGCTTAGGCTTATTGTTTAGCATGAAGAGCTATTTCCTTAACTAGCCGAACTGTCTAAACATCAATCTGATTTAAGTTCTCGGTCTCTAATTACAGCGCAAAACGGGTACAATCTACACCATGGTGTTACTTATTTATTTCATAATTGTCTTATACTATAAATAGCGACATTACAGCGGTTTATTGCTGACAGACGCAGCGCGCGTGCGGTGTTAAGGCCAGCAGGTAAACAGGAAGTGCCGCTAATCGCGATAAACACCGAATGAATCGCGCGAACTCGGATGAACTCCAGCTCCGGCCGAGCCTCGGAGCAGGAGTGCGTTTAATAAACCCGCGACATACCCTAAACACCCCGCCACACCGGCGGAAGCGCAGACATTTCGCCTCTTATTGTCGCCTCGAGTCGATCTTCTGCAGCGAGCTCTCACAGGAAGTGCTTTGAAATTTGGCGCGCCGGTTTCTTGCGCGAGACTCGACGTCACTTCCGGTCCATCTGCCGTGCCAGTAAAACCGCGTTTCTTTAAAGAAATGTTCGTTCATAAACTACTTTAACGGCGGATTCTGTGAGGAAAATGTATTTATCCATTATTTATGAAGAAATAAAGCTTTGACGGAGGTAATTTTATCCTGTTCCTGCGGGGACAAAAGTCCAAGGGGCGGAGTCAGGGCTGGGGACGGGGCCGTACCGTAGGATTTGCCGCGTAATTACGTCATTTTCGACCTCCGTACATTCGCGGTACGAAGTCAGGAAGTCGTTTCTTATACGAGAAAACAAGAGTGTCACTACAAAAATAAAACATAAAAAGTAAAGGAGCATACTTTAAGAATCAGTTTAAAACTGTTTGTGTGACTTATCTTTGAATAAACATAAATACACAAATGAATCATTCTATATTATATTTGCGTGTGTGTGTGTTTTCCTTGATAATCTCCTGAAGAACTTGGCGGGAAGATTTACCACACTAAGATTTTGGACACAATGTCTCCCCCTTGTGGTTCAGAAATGCATGGAGTTTGCCTCCCCGTGCTTGGTGGGTTTCCTCCGGGTACTCCGGTTTCCTCCCACAGTAGAGCTGTAATCGGGCTTTAAAAGTTAGGCCCGACAGATTTCGGCCCGAGCCCGACAAGTAAATTTTGATTGACAGCCTTTTAAAAGCCCGAACCCGTTTACAGCCCGACATTATTTGCCTTTGGTCAAGAATGAGTCATTTATACATGTTTTAACACAATTTATTTATGACTAACGTATAAGCTACAGGCTTGGAAGTTGGGAAAAAAAAAAAAAAAACTCAGCATCCATTTTCGCATTTCTCTCACGCTAATCAAAACGCATCACATGACCACTCATTTACCGCGCAACCAGAGCCTGGCCTGAGCCCGGCACGAGCCCGTGTAAAATTATATTAATTAATCCCGGTCCTGTCGGGTCCCGTCGGGTTCGGGCAAAGATATTCAGCTCTATCCCACAGTCCAAAGATATGCAGGTTAGGCTAATTGACGTTCCCAAATTGCCCATAGTGTGTGAATGAGTGTGTGTGTGTGTGTGTGTGTGCCCTGCAATGGATTGGCACCCTGTCCAGGGCTGTGACTGTGATTGGCTGATAATAATAACCTCTGACCTCTGTAAAGGGCGTGGAAATAGAATATATGATAATAGAATAGACAGTAAAATTATAATGTTTATATGAAGGAGTTGTATAATCATAACTACAGGCTACTTTATGCAAAGTTTCTGTTATAGGCTAAATATCTTAAAGTTGAAATGTTGCCAAATGATGAAAATCTGTCTACTTTTGAAGCAACCAATTTCCAAACAGTAGTTTATTTTAATTTATTACAACATTTATATATTTATTTATTCACCTTTATTACTTGGGTAGAAGTATAGATACTAGGGTTTAAAAAGACTTCTTTAGAAGTTGAAGTATCAACTCAAGCTTT